>CAUYON010114601.1:0-19148 GCA_963573935.1 Arctocebus calabarensis | reverse complement strand
GCCTGCTTAGCAGGCAACTCGCCCTGCGCCGCCTTGCGGCACGTGTGGAATGTGCGCCAAGCTAGCCAACTCCCCTCCTTCTGTCCTTTTCTCAACGCCTCCTTTCAGTCTGGGGTCCCTCCACCTCCCCCCCCCCCCCCCAGTGCCACCCCGTTTTGTTTTTTTACTTCAAAATAAGATATGGGCAGTGTGCATAGGAATTTGTTCATGGTGCTTTTTTTAAACTATAGTCCGGCCCTCAGTCTCAGATGAGACTGTGCAGAGCCTGCTGCTGCCTGAGGACCAAGGTAAGAACAAGTTAGGATTTATTTATTTTTTTGAAATTAGGATATCTATTTTTTTTATTTTGCATTTAGTAGGGCCTTTTTTTTGCAATTAAGGAGGACCTTTTTTCCCTGAAGTTAGGTTTTTTTTTTTTTTGCATATAGGGGGCACCTTTTTTTTCATTTTAAATATTGTATTTATTCCCATTTTTGTGTGGGGTTTTTTTGCAGTTTTTGGCCTGGACTGGGTTTGAAACCCACCACCTCCAGTATATAGGGCCGGCGCCCTACTCCTTTGAGCCACAGGAGTTACCCTGTTCTGTTTTTTTACTTCAAAATAAGATATGTGCAGTGTGCATAGAAATTTGTTCATAGTTTTTTTTTTTTTTAAACTATAGTCCAGCCCTCAAACAGTCTGAGGGACAGTGAACTGGCCCTGTGTTTAAAAAGTTTGAGGACCCTTGATCTACTTCTTTCTCCTTTCCTAGGGCACTGCCGTACTCAGAGTTACCTTCTTTCTACTTGGAATCACCAATGGACCAGCCCCTTCCAGTTCACTCTGCCGCAAAACAGCCACATGTGTTTAATTGCAATCCAGACCTTATCATGTTATCCTGTTTTGATGCCTGCACGATTTCTAATGGCCCTTAGCTAAACTTCTTCACGTGGCTTCCTAGAACCTTAATGTGAACCTCCCGAATTTCCTAGTCCCTTTTCTGCCTTTACTGTGGGCTCTAGGCAAGTGGATCATAGATTTTGAGCTTTGTATTTCTTCTCAATTTTATCACCACTTAACCTAAGGCAGGGTTTCTCAGCCTTGGTACCACTGATATTTCAGACTGGATAATTCTTTGCAATGGGGAGCTTTCTTGTCCATGGTAGCGGCATCTTCAACCTCTACTGACTTGATGGCAGTAGCAGCCTGCCTCTATGATGACAACCAAGAATCTCCAGATCTTGTCAAATGTCGCCTGGGGGATCAATATTGTTTGTCCTGGGAGCCACTGCTCCAAGTGAAGTAACCCAATGTGTGATTTTATACACGAGATACAACAAGACCTTTAAAGATCTCACTCTTGTTCACACTTTCTCCCTTACTTCCTCTCCCTTGCATTTTCTCTCTCCCTTCTTCTTCACACTTTTTCTCTCTCTCCCTCTCTCATATTCTGCCTCTTTCTCTCTTCACAGTCCAACAACAAGTAGTCCAGTGTTGTTCAACAATAATTCTAAGCTTTTCAAGAACCCAGGTTCCTTATTTAACTTCATCAAACTAGGATTTTTACCTCATCCAAATGGTCCAAAATATTTAACTACCACAATGTCCACATTCTAGCCAAGAAGAAGAAAAAAACCAGAAGTGATCGTGCCCTCTCATTTGAAGGGCATAACTCTGAATGCACACATAACCCCCACTAGATTCAAAGGAGTCTAGGAAATACACAAATCAAGTTTTGATTAGGACAATATTAAAATAAGTAAACAAAATAATCAAATGGGGACAATGCTTACCAAAGAACGGTTGCCAGTTTTTGTCACAAACTGCCCCTGTGACCATGAACATATCTGCTTTGCACCTTATTTTATGAGAAAAATACTTTTATTTCTTTCCTCAAAGGGAAAAAAAATCCCATGTGGTTACTACACCTAGATTAAAGTCCAGGGTCCTCCAGGATACAGTCCTTTCCATGAATTCCATATGTTGCTTCTCCTGCTCAGGAAACTATGAAGTAAAAGGAAAGTTCTATGTTCCCTGTCACTGTTTATACACTCATGGTCACCAAGTCAACACCAGATGATGTTATAGGAAGGGGATAATCTCTGGGGCTTAGGAATAATCAATCCTGCTGGACAGGAACCAGGAAGACTTCTGCCCTGACAGGGGCGTAGCTCTGGCCTGGATAAGCCCATTCGGCAGCCTCTGGTTCCTGTACCCCTAATTTTACATTGAAGAGCTTCTTTTTTGTATTCATTGACTGTGACCACATCAAATGTGAGATGAAAAAAGGAAAATCTGCTTTGCTCAGGGACTATGCTTTTGTGGCCTGTTTTCTGCTTCAGAGATTTGGGTCTCTCAGGGTTAATAAAATCACCAGCTTTTCCAGGCCAGGCTTGTGGTTTCCTTGCTGGTAGCAAATTTCTTGTGTTGGCATCTATTAGAAGATTTCTAGAAGTTTTGTGCCTGAGAGTTTTACTTACTAACCATTTTTCCATTCCAATTTCCTTCTCCTGTCAATTGAATTGTGGCTTTCTTTAGAATTTGAAAGTTTCAGGAGAAAGGCAACATCTATAACCTGATCTCTCCTACTGACTGTCAAAAATATATAGGAGAAAAATCTCAGGGTCACAATCTTATCTCCTACTCGCTATCTGCTCAGAGGACTTTCTTTATAACTGCTTCAGTTGGGGGTAAAATATAGTTGTAATAGTTGTTCTCTTTCAAGTTTTGCACAGTCCAATTCCTGGACCCTCATTCAACATAGAATATAAAATTTGTATGGATTATTTTATACCTCACCAGCATCTAACACCAAGTATGTCTCTTAGCAAGTATTCAGTAACTGATTTTCAGTGAACTTTAAAATTTAGTTAACTACACAAAATATGAGGAAAAACCCAAATGGGTTTCAGAGTTGATGGAGGATGTTTAAAGAAAGATCACTGGGACCATAATTCCTAGAAAAATACCTTATGGTGGGGACAACATTTATCTAGAACTTTCACGAACACAGAGCTCTTTTGCCTAGCTTCAGTTATGTTGTTTAACCTTTAGATGAGTCCTACAAGACAGATAATATAGTGCTGGTTTGCAAATGACAAAATGGAACTTCAAAGCTTCTATCACACTGTTGCGTAGCTCCTAATAAGCAGATCTTGGATCAAATCCACTTATTCCAAATTTTAAAATCTTTGGTCTTTCTATTCTCTGTAACCACTTTCTGTGCTTTAGATGGGCCAAGGAGAAAGGGGGGAATATTTGTATTCTAAATATAAGGAATAGCCATGACCAAATTACACACAAGGAAGAAAGGATGTAAGGAGGAGAATTCTATATTTAGGTCAGCTTGGGTTGGGGACAGAGGAGGTTGCATAAAAAGAAGAAATTAATGAGAGATTAAATCAAAAGCCCTCTGATGCCCAAAAGTATTTTGAGCAGTTTGATGACTAATTCTCCTTGAATGAGCCTCCATTTCAAAACAGAACAAGTGGTGTTGTAGTAAGCCTTCATTTTATGGGTAGATATTTTAATGTTTGCCCTATCTCTTTTATGAGATAATTAGTGTTTGATTATCTAGAATAAAAGTATGCTATGGTTTTTACTAAATTAATGGGCAAAGTTCAAATTTCCTTTCTTAGACAAAAACAATTCATAGTTGAACATTCATTTCCTGTATTTATTTGATTGCTACAGCCACAAATAACAATGAAATAAATAATGTCTTTCATTTTCCTTGAAAAATTGTTTAGGAAAAGTTATTTTATTCAGTCTTGAAGGATAGAATAATGGCTTTCTCTCTCTCTGAATGTCTTTATCTAACAACGGAAACACAAAAGAAGCATAAATGAGTTGATTGTCTTGGTGCCAATTTTAGAAAGCTGGTTTCATTAGTAGGAAAATCACTATTATGGAGAAATTTCAAAAGAACAAAATAGGGTATTTGAAGGTCATCTAATTAGATAAATGGATCATGGTAATTAGACTTTTTTTGAAAGATAATGTATTTGTCAGATATATTTAGATACGTTTATTTAATAAATATCCCCAGGAGATGTTACTTCTTCCTGCATTTAATGATGAAGGGTTTCTATACATATCCTGAGGATATTAAGGAATTTCCTGTTCTGTTAATGGGCTGCTCCAAATTTTCTCTTAGTTTCAGAAATGACAGAGATCTCATCCCAGCCTTAATGACTTTTTAAAGAATATTGACAGAAGAAGGTGATTAGCAACAGGAAATGGGGTTTGTGTTATTTAAATTCATCAAAAGAGACAAGGAAGGGCAAGAATAAGTTTGCAAAGTTCAACAGTTTCTGACTTGCTATTGGATATAAAACTCTGAAAATCGTATTTCTGCTTTTAAATTTTATCAACTTATTTCACCTGCATCTTCATTTTAACCTATAGTTTCTATGTGGGCAAGGCAATTTCATCATGTATTCAAATTGGACCAGTCACCAAAAACCAGTAAAAATAATAAAATTTACAAAAAGCATTGAAATAATGTTTTGGTATTGTCGTCAGTCAAACAATCAAGCAGTAGCACATAATCACATGTGGCAGTTTTTAGAGGAACACTATTTATCTAAAAAACATGTAAAACAAATGAAGATATTTTATTCTTACACACACATAGTTGTAAGTCAAATTGCAGAGCTAAACTTTGACTAATGCCTTGATAACAAAGAAATTCTATAACTTACATGGAGAATAAATGCAAGAAAGTAATGAGGTTCATTATAAGCACAGATGGTAACATGAGAATAAGTTCACACTAGAATTAAATCAAATTCAGAAGAAGAGAATGCCTGTGAAATCAACTTGATGTATTTTTCAGCCCTCACTCACAACGTGAAATTAAACATCTTAAATCTTGTTCAGGTTCGAGCAGACACATATAAACAGGCAAAATTCTATGTAAAATAGGAGAAACCTTCATTTTACTTTTACTTCTCAAATTTGGTCAGACAGCTCCTTCGATGATCATTCCGGTAAGATGATAGGAAGTACATGAAATTTTTATTCCAATTGAAGTAGTAAAAATAACTACCATTGAGATAATTCGAAGAAAAAGTTCAGGATAAAAGGTCTTGCAAGGTAGTATTCTCCCAGAAAAATGCAAAAATGGAGACTACCAGTAGGTTGGAGTACCGGAGTAAGAAGTCAGCCTTTAAAAAGGCTCGGCAGAAAGCCTTTTTAAATCTCCCTCTCCCGCCTACTAGCCATGACTTTGTGTAAATTATTAAATCTCTCACACCCTCAGATTCCTAATCTTTGCAAAACCAGAGTGACATCCTGGCAATCAGAAAACACAATTTGGCATTTACTTCCTTGTTAAGCCTGCTAATTATGCTGCAAAGCATCACCAGAAAACACCTCTCATGCAGTTAAAATGTTATTAGAGATACTGCACTATAATGCTTTAGTATCTCACATATTTAGATAAGTCTAAGGTCGGGATTGATTCAATTTAAGGCAGAGAAGTGCTAGAAATGTGCAGAGGTTATTTTGATTGTGAAACCTAGCACTGAGACAGTCTTGAAGGGACCCTTGAGGGTCAAAATTGATATTCTCGATAAGTAAGCTGCTAAGCTCCTTCATCGTCTTATCTTCCAGCAATCAGGATTCTGGAGCACACAGATGTTATCATTGCTTGGTCCCAATATTGCTTAACCCAGGGACAGAGAACTACGTTGGTATTAGTTATGAAGCCTCATGTGGTGTTTTTTTCCACCAATAATAAAGGTAATATCATTTTTAAAGTTTATTTTTGCTACTTGCATTAAATAGTGACTCTATGTCAAAATTAAGTTAGAATGTGTGATATATAACAGGCACTTCTTATTCCTGATTTTAAAGCAAATGTTACCTGTAATTATGTTATGGTTTGGGTGGTGCCCATGGCTCAGTGAGTAGGGCACCAGCCTCATATAACAAGGGTGGTGGGTTTGAACCTGGCCCCAGCCAAACTGCAACAACAATAACAAAAAGCAGCTAGGCATTGTGGCAGGCACCTGTAGTCCCAGCTATTCGGGAGGCTGAGGCAAAAGAATCACTTAAGCCTAGGAGTGGGGGTTGCTGTGAGCTGTAACGCCACAGCACTCTATCGAGGGTGATAAAACGAGACTCTGTCTCTTAAATATATATAGTTTTACAATTTTTCTGATTTCTACTTCTAATTTTACCTTAACTCATTCCTGCTGTTTTTTTTAAACTTTTTACAACTTTTCGCATTGAATAACTAATTTACAGGTTTTAATTATTTTTTGTTTATTTACATATTCATAGCGATGTTTCCCAGTGAGTTCCTGTTTAAGTTGTCTCTATAAGTTCTTATGTATAGAAACTTCATTAATAATATTTCACAGATTGCAATTTGATTTCTTATGACTCAAAATTTGTTTTAAATTATTAAACTTTTTCATGGCAAAAATGAATATGAAAAAGTTGTTTTTCTTATTCTGCTTTCCTTATTACTTTAAGTTATACTTGAATCAGATTAACTTTTGGAATTTATTCATGTTTTCTTCACAGCTAATATATAGCTAATTAGTGTTAATGTTTCAACAGGACTTAGATTCTTTCCGTTGTAGGTTGTCACTAATAAGTTTGCTGATGTTTCCACATCCTTACGTAACTGCCACGGAAGAATAGAATAAACTGGACTCTGGATGCTGCTGTGCATCTGACTTTCTCTCCGTATTTTCATAGTGTTTGGCTACGCAAATGTTGCTCTTATCCAGCACATTCCTTTTAGATATTCATTATGCACGGTATCTTTTACTATTATAAAATATATTCCTTCATTCCTTTGTGTCTATTTTGGTTTTTGTATCTTCTTTTTATTTCTTCTTTGTGTTGTTGCTCTGCCCCCATCCTCTGGGAACCCCCTCTCCAACTCTGTGTTGACATATTTCAGTCAAGGAGACCATCTAAGGTTTTCCAAAGTGTCAATAGCGCTTCAAGGACAGGACTTGGCCCTTAGCCAAACCACTGAGCATGAACACAGGTTTTGAACAATGGGAAATAGCATCTGTCTACTTTTTGCTACTAAGCCTGGAGAGACTCTGGGGTACCCAGCTGCCATTTGGAGACAACTTACCTGAGAATAAAATCAACTTGTAGACGAGGGGTATCTGATCTTTTGGTTTCTCTGGACCTCAGTGGAAGAAGAAGAGTTTTCTGGGGGTATACATTAAAAATATAAACACTAACAAAAGACAATGAGCAAAAAAAGCCTGTGCATAATTTTTGTGATATCTGCCACCACAGATAAGCAAAAAAGTCCTCATACAATAATCCTAATTATGCAGCAACTGATTCAGAGAGCCTTTTAAAATTATCCAGGTCCCAAGTTTGTTATCATTACATAGAAAATGTACATATCTAAGGAATAACACATTTTTTGATATTTTTATTACTGTATATAAAAGTAAAAGAATAGTGGGTAGCATAAAACTAATGGGATATATGACATTGTATTTGAGAAACTAATACATCAATGTCTGGTTGGATGAAGTAGTTACAATTCTTAGTGAGTTCTGAAGGTGCTTATCAGATATTTTGGTTCTAATTTTACTCTTAATATGCTTCATTCTTGAAAGTAGATGTTTGCTAATGTAGGTGCTGTCAAAAATTGATGACATTAGTAGGGTGTGATTGTGAAGTAAGGAATATTTGTCTTTGAAAGATAGAATCAATAAAATTCCAGTAAAAAGACTGTTCCAAATTTTCTGAAATTTGAATATCAGACTGCAGTTCTATGCATTCCACTTGAAAATTGGCAGGTAACAGATTATTTTTGACTGAAAAATGCATCAAAATATTATTTTCCCAGAAATCTTGAAAAATCAATTACAAGGACTGTTTCATGAAGGGACCATATATACAAACTGACCCCAAACACAGAAGGAACCAAGAAACCAAAGAACAAAGCAGATAAACCCACTTTATTGATACTGTGTTTTTTAGGGAACTTATGGACAGAAGTATAGTCTTGGGTGCCACAAGCTAGGTAGACCTCTGTGCTGTTTTTCTCATAACCAGGGTTTATATGTCACAGGAAGAGGGTGTATATTCTTCCAAGGGAGCGCATAGGAATTTGCTTAAGGGTGGGATTTATAGTAGGTGGGCCCTTATACAAGACACAACACAGAAATTGGAAATCTGAGAAGCATTCTAGGCACTGGGGTTAATCAGAAGTCAACAACATTGATTAGCATCCAATACGGAGTTACTTCAGCCTCCACAAAGACAAAAATAAATTATAATTTATCAATTTTCTACAAGTTTGCATCTAGCACAACAGATATATAGTATGGCCTTTGCAAATGTAGGTAGAAAAAAGAAAAATTACCTCTACCTAAAGACGATTCTGGTGATTTCGTTCTATTAAATCATTGAAAGGGTATGCAGTCATTCTTTACCTTTTTTCATGTTCTGTATAAATTTTAAATTACTCCATTATTGAGGGAAGATAGGAACACACATCATTTGCCAATATGAACGGGATGTTTTAAGAGTCCTTCCTCATCTAATTAGGAATGAAAGTCAAAATCTTTTTTGATTGTCCTGGGCTGGGTTAGGTTTCTAAAGCCACAGAATGAAAAGTTTATTTAAAAGCAAGAGGATAAAAAGCCAGTGTTGAGGACTTAAGTCCGTCTACTCTGAAGCCTCCCAACAGGTGACCAAGAAAAATTACAGATGTGGAAAGACATTTACTACTTTAGTTCTTGGAGCAGCCAGGAAGGGACTTGGTGGCCAGATGTGGTAGCCAATGCCTGTGACCTACAGAGCCTGTAGGATCATAGCCCCAGGATCATGTGATATGACCATCAACTTCATGGGTCAAGATGTGGAGAAGAGGGGGAGGCCCTGTTATTTTTGTCACCTCTCCCACCTCCACTGAGGTCCGTCCTGGTTTCCAGTCTCTAGGCAGGATGCTTATAGTAGGGCACTGTGGTCTGTTGTGGCCACAGGGGCCTGAATACCCGAGGTGACTCAGCAGTGGCCTTGGGAGCCATGGGTCCATAGATAAACCTTCCATAGGTCTGTTGATGCTGAGATGCTCTGTGTGACACTGCTCCTGGACTCCACGCCTCGTGGAGGCAGCACTGCAATGAGAACTTCATCTAAGCCCAGGTCCCCAAGGAATCTGATGAACAATCGTGGCTTTTATAATTAGAGTAGGAATTTTTATTATTAAATCTTTTTATTGCTCTATAAGAAGAGAAAAAGAACTTGTCACTGAAATATCTACTCCTCTGAAGAAAAAACATTGAACTTTTGACAAATTAAGCTCCACTGCAAGACAACTTAGAAACATTTACTAGAAGCCAGACTAGGAACAAACTCTCAGAAATGGCCAATGTGAAAACCATGAATAAAAAGCTTGAAAATTATAGTTCTTTGTATGGCTTTAAAACAGATTCTTGGCCCAGGCAAGAAGATCACTTCAGTTCAAGAGTTTGAGACCAGCATGAGCAAGAGCAAGAACCTGTCTCCATAGGAGAAAAATTAGCTGGGCATGGAGGCAAGCACCTCTAGTCCCAGCTACTTGGGAGGCTGCAGCAGGAGGTTGCAAGAAGATGGCTGGAGCCCAGAAGTAGGAGGTTCCAGTGAGCTATGATGATACTACTGCACTCTGTCCCAGAAAACAAAGCAAGATCTAGCTAAAGAAAAAAAAATTAAAAGATTCTTATAGAAAGTGACAGACAGACAGAAATCTCAATGTCCACAAGTTCAGCCAATGGCTGGAATTTCAAGCTAGAACAATTCCTTAGAAGACACATTCAACATCAAGTAGCTGTGACAGAAACAGCCTTCATCACCCAGGAGAAGACTAGAGTGCAGCTCCTGAAAGCATTTGGGGAATTTGAAGGAAAATTCCAATCTTCAAAGGAAAATAAACTGCTTTCACAAGAATCTCAGAAATGAAAGGGAAGAGCAGACAAATTTATTAGAGAAAAAAAAAAAACTTTAAAAACCCTAAATTGCCCTGGAGTATGTTATTAACAAAAAAAGAACCAGATTGATTCTTTAGGACCTACAACCTAGGTAAACATTTGCCAAAGATGAACAATTTGATTGCTGTTCTCAGAGAAGACAACACAAGATTTGAGAATGTAGAACTGGATATATCAAAGGCATCTACTGGAGACCTCTTATGTAATGCATATGGAGTTAATCCTAAAGGAAAAAAGAAAATATGCATGAAATTAAGCCAAGGAAGCTAAAATCTTCAACACACTTAAACATCATATGGAAATTCACCACACCAACAAATCTTCCCTGCAGTCAGGAAACGCCTACTAAAAAGGGAAGGACAAAGATCCAGCAGAAACATCAAGTTCATCTTATACCACCTTGAGAAAAGAAATAAGCTTTTATCTCATATCTAATTTTTAGAGAAGTTGACACAGGTGAATATTAGTGATGTATGTAAAGAGCTTCATATATAAAATTTGTGAAGATTTCAGAAAAATTCAGAACAATCCCTGGATATTACCAAAGCTGCCTTGTTTCTCAGGAGACAGAGACTCACAATATTGGAATGTGAACTTTGTAAGCTGAAAGGGACCTCACAGACTTAAAAAGAGAGGATACATATAACACACACACACAAAGGAAAAACACAAAGACTCTGATAAGTATCTTTCCATCCTTAATGGAAGCTTCTACAACTGTGCAGCATAACCCAAACTCCCAGCCAAAACATGGAGGGCACCTGCACTGCCAGCTATGCAGGCAGCTAGGGCAGGAGGATCACTTGAACCCAGCATCATGCAGGGTTTGTGCAGGCACACAGGGCCCAGTGTCCACTAGTCACTACTCTCAGGAATCTTCCATTCAGGCCAACTCTATTCTGAGTCAGCAAGTCTTTGAGCAAGATGGAGCTTGTTTGGTTCTTATCCTAAAGGCAATGCTCAATAGCTTCCTTTGTTTCAACCTACCCACCTGATGAGGAGGCTAGGCAGCCTGGGCTTGGTTCCTCCATGTTGACCTCCCATCAGAAGTCAGATGCTGGAGAGGGGTTCCAATGGGAAACCCCTGAGAGGAAGACCCTGTGCATCCCTTATTTTGGAAATCAAGGAAGAGTTTCCCTAAGAGTCCTTCCCACCAAGGGTGGTCTTCCCTGGCTCAGCACTACTCTCCACTAGCAACAGGAAGGCTTTAATGCTAACCACAGGATTGCCTCCTCTGTTCACGCAACATGGAAACATCAGTTGCTCACTTTGAATTGATTTGCCTTCCATTGAAAATATTTGGAAATACAGAACAGCAAAACAGCTACCAAAAATAGTTTTGATTTTGTTTTTCTTATTATTATCTACAAAGAGACTATAAAATAGTTCGATTAGAAGCATAATACATTAAAATTATTACTATCTGCTACACTGTAGAATATTATAGAAATCTTATAGATTAAGTACTTTAAGTACTTTTCACTGGCCAAGTGCAGCTCAGGCCTGTAATCATAGCACCATGAGAGGCTGGGTAGGAGGAGTGCTTGAGCTCAGGAATTTGAGGCCAGCCTGAGCAAGAGGGAGACCTCATCTCTGCTAAAAATAGAAAAATTAGTTGGGCATTATGGAAGGCATCTGTTCTCCCAGCTACCCAGGAGGCTAACGCAGGAGGTTCACTTGAACTCATGTGAATTTGAATTTGTAGGCTGACACTATGGCACTCTATCCTGGACAACATGACTGAGATTCAGTCTCAAAAAAAAATTGTATTCAATACCTGCAATACCTGGATAGCTCAATTTTTGTTTGACAAGTATTTTTGTTGTCATTAACTGATAAAAACCAAATATATAGTATATTGGTTCTTGCTCTTTAACATGTCCTCCATAACATACGCTGTAGTAAGATTTTTACTTGTGAAGGTTCAGCAGTGGAAATATTTTGAACTCAAGGTTTATTTCTAATACATATAATGGGACACAATATCTTCTAGTTATAACATTAAATTTACCATTATAAAATTTGGTCACTAGAAATAGACAAAATGCCTTTCTAGCTTTAGTATCATTTTGATATAAAAGTCAGAATACGAGATGTGTTTTTCCATAATGTACATCTTAATTTATCATACCTCATCAGAAAGGCAGTTACTACAAATTCTGCCTTTATCGCTGTATACATTTAAATCTTTATTATATTGTAACGCCATTTTTTAAGGTATTTCTGCAAGTCTGCATGTGTTATCATGGTTTCTGGAAGTTGAATATCAGACGCATGTCACATGCCTCCACATAGACTGCAGGACAGTTCTCCAGGTGGCCTTGAAGACCACTGACCAAGTTCTCTCCCCTTCCTCACAGGGAGTTCTCAAGAGTAGCTAGGGAATGTGCTGGGAATCCAACATCCTGAAATACAAAGGAACTGGCTAGAATAGCTGGGGCTCTATTCAGGTCCCTTCTAGAAATGTGATGTTTAAAAATGCTTCAACCCAGTGTGCCCCTTGGGTATAAAACCTAGGCAGCTGCATCCCAGGGCTCCTCAGTTATAGTGCAAGTGGGGAACAGGCAGATGAGTCTCCATTTGCTGTGGGGCAGCTTTCCTGAGCCTTAGGAGATTGGCTAACTATGAATCCTAGGCTTCTATCTGGAGGAAATAAATCTGCTTCCCCTAACTAATGAATGAGAGTGTCCTGTCTTATCCAACTGAAACAAGTTAGTAACCACAGCACAATGAGCCTGCTCTGCGTAGAATATATGTTTTGAATAAAGGTTTCTACAGTTACAAGCTTCTCTCTGAGCACTGCTATAGCTACATGACATACATTTTGTGTATGTACCTCAACTTTTACTTATCTCAAATTATTTCCTAATTTCCCTTGTGACTTCTTAGACTCATTAGTTATTTAGGAATGCATTTTTAATTTCCATATACTTATGAATTTCTGGATTATTCTTGTTGATTTATTTCTAATTTCATTCCACTGTAGTCACAGACATACTTTCCATGATTTCAATCCCTTGAAATTTATTCAGATTTTCAATGTCGTGGTATGTATTTTATCCTAGAGAATATCCTATGTATGCTTGAGAAGAACATGAGTGTGTTCTACTGCTTCAGAGAGGTGTATTCTATAGATATCTGTCAGGTCACATTGGTTCATGTTCAAGGCTTCTATTTCTTCATTGATATTCTTTTGTGTTCCATCCATTATTAAAAATTGGTCATTAAAATCTTCCACTATAATTGTTGACTTTTGATCTGACTTTCTATCTACAAATGAGGTCTGAGAATCAAGTTCACAAGTTCATTCTAGAAAAAATGTTACATTCATTGCTGAATATCACTACGGTCACCTTCGAAATGCTCGCCTTCAGAAATGCTACGTACCCCTGCTACCGCTACTTGTATGGAGCTCACTGATGAACAAAAATAAAGAGATTCTACCTTCTCCATGGCCTTTTAGAGAGGCAGGATGATGTTTGGATGCATGTCAGCACTGGTGAGGAAACATGGGTGTACTGATCAAACCCTGAAACAAAGCATCAAGGTGCACATTGGAAGTCAGCCAGTTCTCCATGACCAAGAAAGTTCTTTCAGTCCAAATCAAGAGTCAGAACAATGTTGCTAACCTTTTCTTGACATCAGAGGGATGATTCATTATGAATTTATACCAAGTGGACAAATAGTTAACCAAGGTTACTATTTGAAAGGGTCAAAAAGGCTGTGTGAAAATGTTAGACAAAACAACCCAAACTTTTTGCCAATAACACATAGGTCCTGCATTACAACTATGTACCAGGTCACATGGCACTGTCTATGGGGGACATTTTTGCCTGTAAAGGATTAACTATATAGGAACACCCTCCCTAGTCATCTTATCTGGCCCCCAATGACATTTTTCTTTACCTGAAGATAAAGGAAATATTGAAAGAAAGACATTTTGCTAACATACAGGACATCAAGGGTATTAATATGATGACAGCTCTGATTGCCATTCAAGAAAAAGAGTCCTTATACAAGGACTGGGAAACTGAGAGTGATTGAATTTTTCAGACATATGTACATAATAATAGAACAACCACATGCATGGAAAAAAATATTCCTGGTTTCTTTAGCTTTCTATTCTCCAACTCAGGCCGTTCTTAAACTCTCATGAAAACTCAATGTTTGGGTTACAGGAAACATCTCTGTAGCATCAGAAAATTTGTGTTTTTTTATATTTACACTACTCTCAACAGGCTTCTATTAATTTCAACAGAAAAGACCAATAAATATATGGTAGAAATATTCCTGCTATAGTATTAACAGTCCAGTATATAAAATAAAATCTGGGCCAAAGTGAAGATATCACCTTGAACTGGCATCCCCAAAATTCTGGAGTGAGAAATGGAAGAAATTCTGTTAATAAAAACCTCCCAACAAGACACCTAAATCTAGAAAATGAACCTAAGAAAATCAGAGATAAATTCAAAAACATATGTGTACGTAGATCACATTCACACTATTTATAATAGCAAAGAGCACCAACCAATTGGAAATCAACATGGTTAATATAATAAAATTCATCAAATATTATAAAGTGCTTGAAGTTCTTCAATTTAAAACATTTACAGTTATAAAAGTATTATGCATATCTACCTACCTAAATATATTAAAAACATTTCTGTGATTACTAGAGAATGCAAATCACTTGCAAATGGTTTCACAAGTAAGTCTGAATGTGCTCATGTGCACACGTGTGTGAATTGAAAAAACTAGATGGATATACAGCAGTGTGTTGACAACTGCTATTCTCTGGTTGGTAGACTAAATGTAATTTCACTAACATTTTGAAAAATTGGCATTCTTTACATTATTGATATTCTTATTTCTGGACAAAAGAAAGGAACGTACGTGATCACAGAATATTTTTTAAGGCTGAAAAGAAAGCCACAGAGAATCAGGTATAAAAAGATAAATTTAAAACTGAGTCAAAGGTCAAATCTTGAGGCACTGGGGAAAGACTTCATTTCCAGGTAAGGGGAAAAGAGCTACCAAGGATTAGGCTACTTCTCTTTTTTTTTTTTTTTTTTTTTTTTTTAGGCTACTTCTCTTTTAGTAAGTAAAATGCTTAAGTAAGACAGTCTGGTAAGAGGTAGAAAGAGAAGTTCAAATTTGTTGAATAGATTTTTTTTTTTTAATTGAAGATCCTGTATAAATTTTTTGGATTATCTTCTTTGGGAGAAACATAGTTAAAGAAAGGCCTTGTAGTGTCATCTTCTCAATGTGAGTTGCTTGAAATTAATTAGACAATTAATTTCATCTTCTACCCTGTGCAAATTTTCCATTTGCCCATTTATGATCCCTCTGACCTTTCTCCACTATGCTTGGTGCGGTGAAGCTCCAGGAGGAACCAAAGCAAGGCCTTCCTGAGTCCTCCAGCTTCTTGTTTTACAGCTCAGGATACAGGCAGTGAAGGAAAGGAAGGAGGCAAGTGAGAGAGAATTTTCACTCCTCCCACTAAGGAAGGACCCAGCTTCTCTTCACACAGCATTTCTTTGCTCCTCCTCCTTAACTTTTCAAACCTAGGAAGGAAATTCACCCCACACCAGTGCTGCAATCCCCACCCTCTGCCCTTGCTGGGTTACCATCTCTCTGCTCTCACCTTAGTAAATAGTCCCTTCATTGAATTCTCCTCAAGTTACCCATCTGATTCCTGCAGCGTCCTCTCCAATGCAAATACTTATCAGTAAAACGGATTAGCAGGATCTACCCCCATGTTCTTCATAAGAAATGACTTCATTACATAATATTCCAACAGCTTCCTGATTGCTCCTGGAATGTGATTACAAACCAACCAGATGACCTCCTCAGAACTCTGCCAGGTATGCCCACATTGCTTTGCTCATTTCTTTCATTTTATTCCCTGTGCCAGCACACACTTTCCTCCTTGGAGGACAACCTTCTTATGCCAGAATGCCTTTGAGGACACACAAGAAATGACAGAAATGCCCAGAAACTTATTATACATGGTCCCACCATGACTGATGGTGTGTGTATGAATATTTCCACTCCATCCTCTTTGATGGGGACAGGTTGAGGCATGACACACCCCATTTCCAAATATTCTTTCCTGGATTGAGCACAAGATACTCTCCGTGGATTTCACATTATAAAGCAAGTTTTCTGATTGAATTTCTTCCTTTTCCTTGCTTTTATTTCCCTTCACTGTTCCAGATCCCCACCCATGTATGAGTTTTTCCTGGATATATTTCTGAATAAATCATATTCACCCAAATCCTCATTTCAAGGTCTGCTTCAGGGCAACCTAATCTAAGTCAGAAACCACATGCCATTTATCAGAAAATAATTTTTAATACCAACATCATACTTTGAAGAACTGTAAAAATAGCTCTTCATTTTGTATGGAACCAGAAAAAGCCCACATAGCCAATGCAATTCTTAGCAATAAACACAAATCTGGAGGCATCACATTACTAGACATCAGGTTGTATTACAAGTCCAAAGTAATCAAAACAGCATGGCACAGAAATAGAGACATAGATCTATGGAACATAATAGAAAAATCAAGAGGTGAAACCAGCCTCATATCACCATCTGATCTTTGACAAACCAAACCAAAGCATACACTGGGGAAAAGAATCCCTATTCAATAAAGAATGCTGAGAAAACTGGACAACTACATGTAAAGAACTAAAACTGGACCTGCACCTTTCACCAAAAATTGACCCAGGCTTGGCCAAGAACAGTGGTTCACACCTATAATCCTAGCACTCTGGGAGGCTGAAGTGGGTGGAATGCCTGAACTCAGGAATTTGCGACCAGCCTGAGCAAAAGCAAGAAACCTGTCTCTAAAAACAGCCAGGCATTATGGCAGGCACCTATAGTCCCAGGTACCTAGTAGACTGAGGCAAAAGGATCACTTTTTAGTTTAAGATTTGGGGGCTTGGCGCCAGTGGCTCAACGGGCTAAGGTGCCAGCCACGTACACCTGAGCTGGCGGGTTCGAATCCAGCCCGGGCCCGCCAAACAGCAATGATGGCTACAACCAAAAAAAATGGCTGGGCGTTGTGGCGGGTGCCTGTAGTCCCAGCTATTTGGGAGGCGGAGGAAGGAGACTCGCTTGAGCCCAGAAATTGGAGGTTGCTGTGAGCTGTGATGCCACAGCACTCTATCCAGGGAGACAGCTTGAGGTTCTGTCTCAAAAAGAAAAAAAAAAAAAGTTTAAGATTTGGGGTTGCTGTGAGCTGTGACTCCATGGCACTGTACCCAGGGAACAGATTGAGACTCTGTCTCAAACAAACCAAAAAATGACTCACAATGGATAAAAAATTTAAATCTAAGATAAAAAATGATAAAAATCCTAGAAGAAAGAGTGGGCTATTGATATAGGAGTAGAGAAAGATTTTTGGAAGAAAACTCCACTGGCAATCATACATTAACAAAGAAAAGAAAAAAAATGGTACCTAATTAAACCAAAAAGCTTCTCCATAGCTAAGAACCCAATAATTAAAGCAAACAGACAACCTTCCAAATGGGGAAAGATTTGCATGTTATGAATCTGATAAAGGCTGGATAGCCAGAATCTATAGAGAACTCAAATTATTCAACAAGAGCAAGCAATCTCATTTATCACTGGGCAAGAGATATGAACAGAATCTTCTCCAAAAAAGAATAGCCCCAACAAACACACAAAATAATACTAATTATCCCTAATCATCGGAGAAATGCAAATCAAAGACAACTTGAGAAATCACCTAACCTCAGGGAGAAAGGCCCACATCACAAAGTGCCAAAGTTGCAGATGCAGGCATAGATGGGGAGAGATGAGAACTCTTTCATACTGTTGGTGGAACTGCAAACTAATACAGCTTCTTTGGGAAAGAAGTGTGGAGTACCCTCAAAGAACTCAAATTAGGCCTTCCATTTGATTCTGCTATCCCATTACTGGGCATCTACCCAGAAGAAAAAAATTCATTTTATCATAAGGACATTTTTTTTTTTTTGGTAGAGACGAAGTCTCACTTTATCGCCCTTGGTAGAGTGCTGTGGCATCACAGAGCTCACAGGAACCTCCAGCTCCTGGGCTTAGGCAATTCTCTTGCCTCAGCCTAATGAGCGTCTGGGAATACAGGTGCCCGCCATAACGCCCGGCTACATAAGGACATTTTTACTAGGTTATTTATCACAGCTCAATTTACAATCACCAAGATGTGAAAACAATCTAAAGGTTCATCAATCCATGAATGGATTAATAAAGTATGAGTATATTCTATGGAATATATATATTTTATTAATATATATTCCATAGAATATTACTCAGCCATTAACAAGATGAAGATTTTACATCTTTTGTACCAACCTGGATGGAGTTGAAACACATTCTTGTTAATAAAGTATCACGAGAATGAAAAAGCAAGTATCCAATGTTCTCAGTACTGATATGAAACCAGTAGAGCAAAAAATAGACACCAACCCAAGAAAAAATACAATTAAACTCAGGTGGAGAGAGGGAGGAGTGAGGGGGAGAGAGGGATTGGTAAGCTCTCAGCTAATAGCACAGTATAATTGGTGTATGCACATCTCCCGGGGCGGGGCACAACTACAACAATGGAACAGAATTTCCTGTACCCTCATAGTAATCTGAAATTAATTTACACCACAAAAAAAAAATAACTTTTAATGCGAAATGGTAGAGAGCATAAAAACTTTTGTAATCATTACAAGCAAATAGGCACATGTCTTAAAGAACTCCATGTCAGATTAATTTGGGGTTTTGATCAATTGTGATTTAGCATAATAAATTTTTAACCTCATCAGAATTTTTTAATATAAAAAGCAATGCTCTGGGGAGCATAGATGCATTGGCATCTCTTTGATGTTGAGACATTAAATTCGAAGAGCATGGCCTCTGATGAGGTCATGTTGCCCAGGACCATGTTACATCTGGGAATGACAAGGTCAAGAGCAAGGAGGTGGCATTCTACTGGGAAAGAAAGTCCTGGGAAGAAAGTAGTAGGTGCCCAATGAACTAGTTATACTTTGAGAGGGTGCTTGGTAACATTTTTTTTTTATAATTTTATTGAATCATAATTCTGTACATTGGTGCAATCATAGGGCACGATTCATATACATTCAGAAATGTTTTGATCGTACTGTTACAGATAGCCTTCATGACATTTTCTTGATCACTATATAAAGACAT
>CAUYON010114599.1:0-53462 GCA_963573935.1 Arctocebus calabarensis | reverse complement strand
AGGTTCTTGCACCTAAAAACATGGGCCCACTGGTACTCCTGTGTGCTCTGTTATATGCTTATTATGCTATGAATTCATAGGAAATGGGTTCCAGGAGCTCAGGCACCTTTTCGTTGGTTCTCACAAAGTGGGCTTCTCTGGGTGGAGCAGGCTGGCGCTTCAGTTGAACCCAGGTACCTTTCTCTTTGGCTTCCTTCTTTTTCTGATCATTTTCCTTCACACGTTTCAGGAAGCTATCTCTGCTCTTAGAGTGCTTAATATGCTCAATACAAACTTTAATCTTCTTGGCAAGAATCTTGCCCTTAACTTGTTTACAACAATGCCAACAGCATGCTGGGTAACATTGTAGACTCTTCCAGTTTTGCCGTGGTAACATTTGTGTGGCATGCCTTTATGAGCAGTACCCATTACCTTGATATCTACAATATCACGTTTCTTGTAGATTCACATATATGTGGCCAAAGGAACAACTCCATGTTTTCTAAAAGGCCTAGAGAACATGTAACGGGTGCCTCTCCTCTTTCCCTTTGTGTTTGTCATTTTGGTGAATTACTGGAAGACGGCATCCCCGGCCGAAAGGCTTTTTTTTTTTTTTTTTTTTAATGGGAGAGACTTCAACATGTCTATTAGCTCATAGAAAAGGTCAGCAGACAGGGACAATGGAATAAAGTCCCCAAAGGAGATAAGGGTAATGGGATCCATAGCACTAGAAGATTCCCCAGGTCTCCACAGTTAATAGGTGGTAAGTTACTCATGGTTGGCAAGGAGACAATATTTATCACCCCCATTTTTATGATAGAAAAATGAAACCCACAGGAGGAAGAGACTTTCCTCAAACCACATAGTTGCAAACTTGGCAGAAGAGATACTACCCTCCACCCCTGGCCACCTGACTTTCTATCCTAAAAGATTCCCTTTGTATAAGACTAGAGCCTTGGCTATCCCTGCAAAAACCTAGGAAAAGTGAAATGTCTGAACCCAGAGAGGGGACTGCAGGAAGGGTCTTAGGGCACATTTTGGGAAGGGGTGGCTGTCAGGAAAGGGGTTGGGGAGGAGAAGACAGAGAGAGAGGAAAGCAAAGGCATCTCCACCCAGGCAGCAGCTGCTCCCAAATATGTCACAACTTGTCAAAGAGGCAGAAATAGAAGCAGCCAAGGGAATGGAAGGGGGTGGGTAGGGCCTCTGAACCCACAGAGAGGGCAGAGTGGTGGGGGCAGCAGGGAAGAGGGACAGCCAGTGGGCTGATTCCAGAGGTGAGTATGACAAATATATGCCAGGTACTTCTAGGTAGGATAAAATGGGTCCAAAGAACCATCTCGTTTGAGGTTGGGTATGGAACACAAGTAGATATGGGAAAAATATGAAATATCTCTAGGAAACTTGCCCTCTCTGATCATATTAGTCTACTCTTTAGGACTAGACCTGGTTTAAACAACCCTCAAAAAAGTCTTCTTAACCTGATTACATGAGCACTTCCTCCAGACTCACAGCTGAGTTAGAAAAAAAGGGCCATTTGGATCATTCCGTTCAGCATCTTGATTTACAGATAGGGAAACTAAGAACCAGAAAGGGGACATGTCATGTCAGCCACAGACCCTGGCCCCTTATGCAGGGTCCCTTCTACTTTCCCACAGCTTCCTGGCAGTACTTTTCCTATCTGGCAGCTGAAAGCCCTGTTCTCACAGGAACATGGGACACTCATAAGAAACACACCACCCCCTCCCCAGAGCCAGGGCCCAGATTCACACTGCCTCATGCTCAGCTGAGCCCTGTTCTGGTTATTTTAAAATTGTCTCCACCATTCACCTCCGCTTGACCTCCACTTACTCTCCTCAGACCCAACCCCTCCACCTTCAGGCCCACACCTTCCCACACCCCAAAGCCAGAGATTCTTAAGAATGATCCTGGCTCTGAGCTTCAGATTCCAGGCAGGGATGGGATTTCTCAGTGGTTATCTGATGCTTGGTCCTCTATGGAAACAATGTGTGACTATGGATGGACGCTGAGGCCCTTCCCTCCTCTTTACTTCTCAGCCCTAGTCTCTTCTGTCTCCAAATTTCTCCTGTCTCAATCCCTCAGGCCTCTGCCTGGCAACTCCAGCCCACCTCGCCTAGATCTTCCCTTCATCTCTTTATCGCCTTGGTTTGAATTCTCCAACCCCCTCACTGCCTTCCTACCTGTGGCCCAATTCTCACCTGGAAAACATGTACTCACTTGCTACGTATACCTTTCCTTACCTGCTAGCCTTAGGGAGGAAGAGGAAGAAGCGCTTGGATTCAGGCCCAATGCTTAAGCTCAGGTCAGCAAGAGCAGACACCCTTCACTTTTCTGACATGTAACCTTTTACCCTTGTCCAAGTTACTTCCCATCTCTGGGCCTCTGTTTCGCCTCATGTAGAAAGAAGAAGATGGACTAGCTGACCCTGCCTTGCAGCTCTGACAGTCTATGATTTTGTAATCTGTTCTCACCCTGCTGCAAAGCTACTGCTCTACAAATAATCAATAGTGTTTGCATTAAATGTGCATTTAAGTACTATTAAAATGCATATCTATTTGCCACCCACCCCCCAGCTAGTCTTCATCACTAATATCCAGAGAGCCATCCTAGGAAAACAAAGGGTGGGACCTCTTTGGAGAAGTATAAGGCCCCCACCTTTCAACCACAGACTCTTCTTCTTGCTCTCTGTTCCCAAGCACATGAGACTAGAATGCCAAACTTGCTTTGATTTTAACCAAGCACCCTGGCAGCTCAGATCAGCCCACCTGTGAGGTCAGTAGGTACTAGGATATGCTGGAAACCATGGAGCTGTGACTGGATGTGCAGCAGAAAGGGAAGAAAGGAGCAGAGAGCAGGTGAAGGGGATTTCTGAACATTTGAAATCCAGACGCTACCATGCAAATGACATCAACCCAGCATGCAAATAGACAGAATCAAGTTGAGACAGTCAGGGTGGGGGAGCTTGGAGCCCTGGAGTCCTAGAGCCCCAGTGAAGGATAAAGGTTTCCTCTGAGGGAACAGGGCTGCTGGAGGAGGAGGCTATAGTTGGGGCAGGGGGCCCTATGTGCCCAAGCCAGCAGGGGTGGGGATTAAGGCCGGACGCCCTGCTGTCAGGTTAGAGCTGATGGATCACCACTGGTGGTGGAACACAAAGGCTGTTCTGTGCTTGGCACCAATGTGTTCCCATCCATCAGAGGGCAGCTTGCAAGGGTGGAGGGGTGTGCGGGGGTGGGGAGGTGGGGAAGAACCAGCCTCTAGATGAGGCCTCTCCACATCTCCGTGCTGAGACAATAATCCCCTGCATCGGGATTTTGTGAGGTCAAAGATACCTGGGTCACTCTATCATCTCAGTCCCGGGAGGGTCTGTGCCCCACAGCTGGGCCCTGAAATGGTCCCCAAGTAACCTTACTCAGACATACACAACACATCTACAGACGGATTCATAGAAACCCAGACACACAAGGTCACCCTAACCTCCCAGCTCTGCCCTCATGTTTGGCTAGAGGCAAACAGCAGACAGACACAGGCCAAACTCATGGCCAACAGAGCCTCTCTCAGACAAGGGCTGGGTCTATTCACTGCTCTCGCCCCAAGCCTGACCCCAGAGAGGCTGACACAGGGTAGGGTTCTCAGCAAATATGCACTGAGCAGATGAAGAGTGAATGAATGAATTTCTTCTCTGGATTATATGAGCACTTTCCTAGCCTACTCTTTCATCACCTAACACTTCTTACTTTGGTTAGATGACTTGTATACTCATCCTCCTTACTCAGCAGTGAGTATGATGAAGGCCAACAGGTCATGTCTTACCCACATTAGTAGCCCCAGCACCTGGCACAAGGGCTCAATAGTGTTTCTTAACTGAAAGGAAGAATGAATAGACAAGCACACTTGGGCAGAGCCAGTCTTCCCTACTCCCTCCCTGCTGCTGCAATCCCTTGGAGGCAATGAGGACAGCCTATGGGGAGGACCATGGGACTTTGAGGAGTGGGGGGGGTCCAAAGTAAAAAAGAGGACAAAGCAAGGAAAGGGATTAATATTTATTGCATGTGCTGAGTGTGCTTTCATTTAATGCATGCCAGTCCCCTTGGCATGTACACACACCATCCTTAGCCAGCCTGAAACATGCTTCCTCACCTGGTTGAATCCATCCTCCATGTGGTTGTTCGGGCTTCATCATCTTACTCCTGGATGACTGTCATGCTCTTCTTTGTGGTCTCGCTGCCTCAGCTTCCAAATCCTTCCCTGCTCCCATCTTTGCAGGCTTATCTCCAGTCACTCCCTTACCTGAACCCCAAGCTCTATACAAACCAGCCCACCCAATGCCCCCTTCCCCTCCTCTCCTCATCCAAATCCTGCCTATTCTCCAAGACCTGGCCCAGTGCGCTCCCCTTCCCAAGCCTTCCACAGAGGTTCTGCCATCTCACGAACTCCTGAAACACTCTTTTAAGGAACCAAATCATTTGCAGTTAATCTCAGAACTTATTGCAGAAATAAAAAAGTGCTCCCCTATCTTGTAACTTAGCTTTCATATTCAGTCTGTGCTTACTAACTTGATATTAACTTTCTGAAACCCTCGCAGAACAAGCCAGGTCTGCTTCCATTCTAGACAAAGAAAACATATTGTTTAAGGGTTGGTCAGACTGGATCCTGATAGGACTAAAGATATAGGATCTGGGTTTCTATAGTACTTGCAACATCACTCATTTTCTCAGGGCTCATAGGATTGGAGTGTAAACTGAGTCATGGTTTCTTTCTTTATTCTTTTTCTTTTTTGCAGGGAGGCTGTATTAGAAATAGAGACTCTCCTTCAGCCCAGCTGGCTGGGGTGAAAGCAAGGTTTCAAGTCCACAGTTTCCACGCTGCTGCTTCCCATCACACTGGCAAGGCCAAGAGCCAAATTAAGACCTTACTGTCCCCTCTCAACATGTTTGGGGTTGTTTTATTGTCCAGCTATGTCCCCGCCTCACCTCTATTTCCTACCTCAAAAGGAAGCCAGAATTTGCCTCGCTGTGGGTAATAGGAAGGAAAGCTGGTCCTTGAAACGCCGTGCCGGATCTCAGCTTCCCAGTGAAGTCTTCTCTACATCCCCAGCACAGTTCCTTTTCCTCTTATTGTTTTTGCCACTGGTTTGAACTTACCAGTTTCATCTATCATAGGAGGAGGGACAGGAGGAGAGATCGGACTTAGTCCATGGGGCCCTAGAGAAAAAAATGGAACCAAAGGGAACAGATTGCAACTCAAAGCCCAGAAGGACTCCTGAAGCTGCATGTCAATGGGATGGACTGTCGGTGACACCAGCAGAGGCTAAGCAGTGGCCACCTGGGAAGGAGATTCGGGCATAGAGAGTTGGGTAGAGTGACCATCGTGGTCTCCTAGCAGGTAAGGTCGGGGTAAGGACCCTGTCTTGGGCATCCCTATAATCCCCAGGCCTGTGATTGAACCTTGTTCACTGCTGGTGCCTGGGGCCTGCACACCACATTGCGAGGAACTGGTCCTCACAGACCCCAAGGCCTCAACTAAGAGGTGACCATGGATTGAGAGGCCCAAAGATTAAAGAGCTCTTTTCCACCTTCTGTTTGAGTCCTGAGTGATTGTACTCAACTGATGGCTCAGGCAGGACGAGGTGGAACAACTGATCCAGGCGGCTAAGGAGAGGGGAGATTTAAACCAGATTTGAAGGGCTATTTCTCCTCTCCTGCCCCTATCCACAGTGAGGTGTCAGAGAAATTCTTATATCCAAATGAGGCAGGAAACAGTTGAGAAGATGACATTGAAGGACATAAACTGGTCCAGAGTGAGAGAGGGAGGAAACAGAGAGCTTAGTTGAGCTTGACCTTGCCACGGTGGTGACAGTGTGTAGCCTGTAAGTTCTAATCCTCTGACCACAACCAGCTGTATTAAAAAAAAAAAAATTCCCTGACCCATGCCCCAAACCAAAAATCCCCCATATGTCTCTTGCCTCAGTTTACCCCTAGTTACATGAGCCCTAAGAGAACATACGCTGTCAGAGCTGTTTTGGAAACCCAGATATTGGATCCATTTACCCCTCTTAGTCTCAATCCTTAGCCCTAAACATTGAGTACCTCTGAATGCCCCCAAATTGAAGCAGTCTTGATCTTTGGGGAGGGTGGTCTGTAAAAGTATCTCTGCCTAGTACAGTGTGGTTAAGGTGCTGTCAGCAAGCAGGGAGACGGATAAGTTGACTGTTAAGGCCCTTCCAGCCTAAGCCTACCCCTTCCTTGAGCCCTCCTCCCCTTACACCCACTGGCTTCTTTGGGACTAGCAAGGAGGAGCCGGCTGCCGCCCAGCTAGGAATAATTGAAAGGAGCAGATGAGAGGAGAATGTGTTCTCCCCCACCTCCCCTGCCCCACAGGGGCTGCTGAGAAATGAAAACTAATCAAATTACACCCGACGGCCTCCCGACCCGTGCACAGGAGCCGCCCGGGCCTGGGGCAGGCTGGCTGGGTGGGGTGGGGGCCGTGGGGGAGAGGGAAGGGGAATCACATCTAATCCACTGTAAACGTCTTGATGTGCAGCAACAGCTTAGAGGGGGGCTCAGGTTTCTGTGGCGTTGGCTATATTTATCTCTGGTTCCATGCCAGCGGGGAGGGTTTAAATGGCACCCAGCAGTTGGTGTGAGGGGCTGCAGGAGCTTGGGGGTTGGTGGCAGGAACAAGTCTTTTCCAACCCCATGGAGCTTTATGAGACATCCCCCTACTTCTACCAGGAACCCCGTTTCTATGATGGCGAAAACTACCTGCCTGTCCACCTCCAGGCCTTTGAGCCACCGGGCTATGAGCGGACTGAGCTCAGCCTGAGCCCTGAGGCCCGAGGGCCCTTGGAGGACAAGGGGCTGGGGACCCCCGAGCACTGTCCAGGCCAGTGCCTGCCATGGGCCTGTAAGGTGTGCAAGAGGAAGTCGGTGTCTGTGGACCGGCGACGGGCGGCCACGCTGAGGGAGAAGCGCAGGCTCAAGAAGGTGAACGAGGCCTTCGAGGCCCTGAAGAGGAGCACCCTGCTCAACCCCAACCAGCGGCTGCCCAAGGTGGAGATACTGCGCAGCGCCATCCAGTACATCGAGCGCCTGCAGGCCCTGCTCAGCTCCCTCAACCAGGAGGAGCACGACCTCCGCTACCGGGGCGGGGGTGGGCCCCAGCCAGGGGTAAGTGGCCATCCCGTCCCCCTGACCCTGGCCTGGGGGCTGGAGGAAGGCCCTGGACAGTCTCTAGTCCCCACAGAGGGGCCTGGTCAGTGGATTGAAGCACTCTGAAGGACCCCTCCCTCTGCTAGACCAGAGCTGTTCTGCTGACCTCCTGTGTCCTGTGTTCTTTCCAGAAAAGATGAGGAAGATAGGGTGGGGGTAGGGCGGCACAGGACTGAGGAAGGGCTCCAGGGGCAAGTTCATAGTCAGTCCGGGTAGGGTGAGGATTATTCCAGTGCTTGAGTCAGAGCCCAAAAGGCCAGGCCAAGTATGCCAGGAAAGACTGCTGCTCCCCAGCCCCCATCCTGGGTGTTGCTGAGCAGAGAGAAAACCCACTCAGCCTCACTAGAACCCCAGCAAGCTTGTGCAGGAGTGACCCTAGTTGGGCCAGACATTCTGCCTCCATCACCCTTATCCCCAGGGTCAGGAAGACCCCTTCAAGCTGCTGTCCTGTGACGGCAGAATCACCACCTGGCATGAAAGCCAGGAAAGGCCTGGAAGAAGGACTTTTGCAGTGTGAAAGGAGCTGGTTGTGAAGATTCAGGGATTAGGGATGGCCTAGCCTAGAGGGCCACATCCTGTGGCCACCTTCCAACCCCATCACAGGTGCTTTTGCATACTTAGACTAGGCAGAGACACTTCAAAGAATGGCTGTGGCCTGACCTTGGCCCTTTACACTATCTTGCAGGTGCCTGGTGAATGCAGTTCCCATAGCGCCTCCTGCAGTCCAGAGTGGGGCAGTGCATTGGAGTTTGGCACCAACCCAGGGGGTAAGGAAGGCCTGACCCAAGGGAACCTTGTCTCAAACGCCTTAGCCCCTCCCTAGGCTGGATTCTCCCTCTTACCTTGTTCCTTGTTCCAGTCCTTTTCCCTTGGCTTCTCCAGGGACCTACTAGGCCTGGGGTCCCAAATGGTGGTCCAGGAGGCCCTGTGCCTCCCTGTAGTCTTAACCTGCTAAGGACTGACAGCAGACTCCTGAAGCTCCCAGTGCCTGGTGGCTGACCTTCTCACAGAGAGGAGAAAGTCCCTGCCCCAGGGGTCCCTGGGAATTGCTGAGTCAGTGCTGCAAAACTGGGCCCAGCAAAGGGCAATTCCAGTCTCTGAGGATACACCATCCTGCCTCCACCTCAGAGTGTTTCTTCCAAATCCTAACTCTGCAAGACAAGAGCGTACATGCGTGCACACACACCCAGCTCTAGGAAAGGCAGGACTCCTGTTTTGTTCATCCAGCTATCCTGTGAAGCCTGTGTCACCTATGGGCCTCATCCTCCATTCTGGGCCTCAAGACCCCCTTCTTCAAGCAGGTAACACCCTCCCACCTTCTCCTTACAGATCATCTGCTCGCATCTGACCCTACAGATGCCCACAACCTGCACTCCCTCACCTCCATCGTGGACAGCATCACAGTAGAGGACGTGGCTGTGGCCTTCCCAGATGAAACCATGCCCAACTGAGATTGTCTGCCAGCCTGGGCACCCATGCAAGCCCCCCAAGCTGGCCACAGATGTCACCACCTTTCCAACAGGGGCTTCCTAAGCTAGGCTGGGCTGGCACCCAGAGATCAGCCCTGGGTTGCCATAGGCCACACTGTCCACATTCTCATCCATGTAAGGTTAACCCACCACCCAGCAAGGGGATGGGTGCCCTAATGTAGCTGACTCTTTAGAGGGCACCCCCTTTCCAGGGAGATAAAGCAGGGGACCACAGTGCCCCCTTGTGTATGCCTCCCCCTCAGGGGGCAAACTCAGGAGCTTCCTTTTTATCATAATGCAGCCTGTGATTCCAACCCCCCCAAGTGAAAAAATTTGAGAGACAAAGACCGTGTCCTGACCTGGACAAGCTGTGCCTGTCTCCTGTTCTGGTCTCTTCCTGATGCTAGTGGCTGGGCTGGGCCTGCCCTGAATTGAGAAGGGAGAGGAACAATCTTCTATTCCCAAGTCCTTGGGGGGGCCAAGCTTTTGCAGTGAAAATTGGGAACCTTCCAGTGGTTTTATGTTTTGTTTTGTTTTGTGTGTTGTTTGTAAAGCTGCCATCTGACCAAGGTCTCCTGTGCTGAAGTTGCTGGGGACAGGCAGGGAAGAGGGGGTGGGGTTCTTGGGGTGATTTCTTTTGTTAACTAAGCATTGTGTGGTTTTGCCATTGTTTTGTATTTTTTTTTTTTTTTGCTAACTTATTTGGATTTCCTTTTTTAAAAAACGAATAAAGACTGGTTGCTAGAAGAGCACCCGTGCTGATATAGAAGGAGAGGAGTGGAGAGCTTTCTCCCATCCCACTCAGCAGTCCAGACACACCCTAGAGACAAGGATTCCGAGGACCAGAGAGGGTGGGCTCCAAAGCACTACACAAACCACCTTGTTGGTGGTCACAAGGCACTGGGGACCAGGCTCTTTTTACCACTACCATGGAAGTCAGGCAGGTCTAGTCCATAGGCTGGGTGATGACCAGATCCCACAGAAATCCTTGTGGGACTTGGGGGCCATTGTTCCCAGCTGCTGCACTCTATCTCACATGCCAGTAGGTCCACTGGCTTCCAGTTAACTGAGCATGCTCACATACCCAGGGCTCAGCCTGAAGCCAGCCCTCCCCATCCCTGCCTCTCCTCTGGGACATTACCAGGAGCCCTGCAGAAAGTAGAAGGTGATGAAACCAGAGGCTGTGGGGTCAGATACTGTCACTTCCTTGCAGGTCAAATAGCATGTCCCCTCACCATCCTCTTCCATTCCCTCCAGGCAGAAGTGGATCTTCAGAGCTTGAAGGGAATGGGATTGGGGGGCGGGGGAGGTGGGGTTTGCAAAGAACAATCTAAGGGAAGCTGGAGTTCTCTTCATTTGGGATGCGGTTTTTCAAAGACTGGGTTCCTGAGGGGAGAAGGTGGGTGGGGAATTGAGAACAAAGATTTTGCATTGAGATTACATAAAGATTGACTGAGGAGCTAAGAGGAGCTAGAATTTGAATAGACCCTAAACATCTACTAAAAACGTTATTAATTCCGACTGCTTTGGCCCAAGTTGGATTTCTTGCAAATTATAAGTCTCAGAATCATGACCGAAGTCTGGGGATTCAGAGCATGGTACATTCCAGCCCCCATTCAATTCTGTGGAGTCCTTGACAAAAGACTTAAGCCAGTGTTGCCAAAGAGGCTCTAGTGATTATCCTGCACTTCTCTGGGCTCAGTTGGCCCATCTCCCCCCCACTTACTCTCCTGACTCTACTCGTGGAAAGGAGGGGGGATGGTTAACACTCTGTCCCCAGAGTTTCTCCAGAAATTCTTCCAAGAAAAAAAATAAGAAGGAAGCCTCAGCAGGCCCACAGATGTCAGGTAGAGTGCAGAGGAGAACAAGCGGTTCCTCTCAAACCACCAATAAGGGCTAGACTTGCTGGGAATTACAAATTGGCCTGATCCCTTCCCATTGCAGGATTTTCCTCTCAGTGAGTTTGTGTCACTGAGTTTACAGTCTTTTCCTCTTGGAGGAACTGGAGAGGAGAACCTAGGTCATTTCCCTGACTCTGAGCCCTGAATTGCTGCCCTTGGGAATGAGGAGGGCAACAAGGCTGGATACAAGGCTATACTCCAGACTGTCTATATTCACTCCTTTATTACCCACCAGAAATACTAACTACACAGTCAAGAGGGACCTTCTCCCCTCAGGCTCATTTCCTCTGCCCTAGCACTTCCCAAGCTCCTGGGATGGATATACCCTGCTGCCTTCAGCTGTGACCTGCCTCTCCCTTGCTCCCTTTTTTATTGGGGGCTCAGACTGGCCAGGAAAGCCACTGAACTCTACTAAGGAGCTCATGGGCTCTGAGGTTGCTAGATATATTTAATCTTTACTTCTTCAGTCATCCTTTAGTCCATTAGGAACTGAGGCTTAGATGCATACTCTGGGAAGGAAGAACAGTCCTCAGCAATTGCTTCTAGAGACAATAGATCCCTATCATGGTGGGTCTAGTCACTGTCTGCTTCCTTTCTCAGTCTTTAGTTCTTTTTTTTTTTGCAGTTTTTGGCCGGGGCTGGGTTTGAACCCGCCACCTCCATATGGGGCTGGTGCCCTATTCCTTTGAGCCACAGGTGCCACCCATCAGTCTTTAATTCTTAAGAGAGAAACAATTTCCTAGAATTCCACAGGCTCAAGTGGCAAACTGTGCCACGCAGAAGCCCAGCCTCACTCATTATTTTTACAGAATTAACAACTATCATCAAAGCACGGGGACTTTCTTAAATTAACAAATGCTTAATCTTCACAATGGGATTGCAGATAAGACTCCAATTAATGAATAATGAGTTGGAATTCTTTAGGGAAATTAGCTTAAATTCATTCTTTAGTGAAAGTACCTACACTGGGTTGATTAAACTGGATTAATCAAACGTTACCTAATAATGGACTTCAGGGAATCTGCTAGAATAGAAAGATAAAAATTTCTTAAAATTGACATATCAATTGTGAGTGTGTAAATAGGAACTTCTCTTAGAGTGTCTGGATAATTAGTGTGACTCAAAGAATGCTTAAAGGATTATTCGTCACACTCCAATACTCCAGTGAACATTCTTAAGTATCTAACCTCTCAAAGTAATTCATTTGGCAGACTAGAAACCTTCTTAAGTGCTGCAGGTGTAGTTAAGTAGGTGGTTGGATTAAGTGGAGCAGGAGGCAGCGAGCAGGGAAGAGCCATCTCAACTCAGGCATCTGTATCACGGATAAAACACCACCCCCAACACATCAGGTCCCTTGAACTTTTCTAAATTCTTGGTTTCTGGGCTCCATGCTGGGACAGAGAAGCCCAAAAGTTCAGCTCAGCTCCAGGCTAAGCTGGGGTCCAGGCCTCAGTGGAACCCCATCATAGCTTCTGTGATCATGCCAGTGCTCCCCCTTAGGCCCCATCAGCCATAGGCGCCCACCTGGATCCAGACTCCCTGCCTCCCACTGCTTGCAGCATTTCTAGAGGGGGCAAAGGAATAGATTCTGATAAAGAAACCTAAAAGCTTCTTTATTTTCTATAAATGCTGATAGAAATGTGTTGGGGGTCTTACCTTACATTTCCAAAATCAAACTCACAGTTCCATGCAAGCCTGTTCCTTCTACCTCCACCATCCCAGTGGATAGCAACACAGGGAAGTTATAGTTTTCCTAGATTCCTTCAGTGAAGATCTGATTCCCACAGCCAGCTGGTCACCAAGGCTAGTCAATTTTACTTATGATTGTGGAGAGAGGGGAATCCCTAGAGACTTCCCGGCCCTCGGCCAGCACCTTCCCTTGCTTCTGTTTGCCCTCTGTGGGGTATGTGTGGGTTGCCTTGTCTGGCTCCCCTACTGTCACCTGTACCTGTGGACTCTGCCATCCTTGCTCCATTAGTGTTTGAGGGGCTGCCAGCCCTGGAGAAGATACAGGATGCCTGCGGCATGAATAGGAATCCCCCATGGAGGTGAGTAGAAGAAACAGGAGACAAGTTCTCAGCTGCCAAGGACCAAGTGGCACAAAGGCCTCAGGGAAGGGAGCTGGGTCACTGAGGAAGCCTTGTTGAGAGATGGGGACTTAAGTGCATTTAAAAGAGAAGCAAGCAACATTTGTTATGCACGCCTGGTGCCAGGTGAGGAGTTTTAACCTCCATACTATAGTGACAGACAGGCACTGAGTCAGGAAGATCTAGATTTGAGACCCACGTTTGTCTCTTACCAGCTGTGTAATCTTAAAGTTTCCTATTCTATAAAATGCTGAGAATACATCACAGGGTCATGAGGATTAAATGAGTTCATACATTTAGTATGCTCAGCCCAAAGTCTATCACACAATAGCACTAATTTTCAGCTCTTAGTAATGTTAATCCTTTGAGAAGGTTGCTTCACTCTTTCATTCAGGTATGTCCACCAAGGGATGCCAACAAGACCAACCTAAAGGAGCTTCCTACAGCCCACTGTGAGACAGGCACAGAGATAATCACTGCACGGCATTTGCAGTGTGCACAGAGGATTGCTGGTTACCTAATCTGCTGGGCAGGTAATGTCTCCCAGGTCATGCCTGAAAAGGATCTTGGAGGTTCAGACTGTAAATGTTATGCTGCCTCCTGGGGAAGGGGCTGGTGGGCACCATGTTTCTGTCCATAGGCTGGACACTCACTGGTAGGAGCAGGAGAGGGTGAAGGAGCTCAGTCATGAACAGCTTCTTATGAAACAATGAGGAGTTAAACCTCTGATCAGGGTACGGTGGGGAGCTGCTGAAAATGTGACCAGTCAGTGATGTGACTCTGGGAGCAGTGTGAAAGGGACACACTTGGCCAGATGAGCAGAAAAGAAAGAGGAAATCAATCATGCCGCAGTCAGGCGGGCGCCCCCTCCTTCATCTTTACCTCTACTCCTTCAGCACAAGCAACCCAAACATTAACCTCTGTAGCAATCCTGAGGTTACATAAGTAAGCAGATGATTAATAAAGGTAAGGTTTCTAACTGCGATATTTCCTTCTCAAAGTACAGCAGCCTTTAAGACTGTGAAAAAAACTGGAAATGTCAGGTCAGCTCCAACTTGTTTAAAAAAAAAAAAAAAAAAAAAAAACCAGAGGCCATTTGTATGTTGTCTTAAAACCAGGTTGTTTATTGGTGTGTACACACCCACACTTACATCCACACACACCCATACACCCACTCCTGATGCACTGGGCCAATACAGTACTGATAAGGGACCTGATGAGACACAGGAGGCTGGTGAGGAAGACTCAGGTCACTGGTGACTCTCCAAAGAAAAAAATATATTGACTACGAGGCAAGAACTATGCTAAGACACCATCACTGTATGCATGGGTTTCTTTTCTCTATCACCTCACTGTAATACTTCCCAAGGTGACCTAAATGGACTGGGCTCCCCCCAGCTGCTGCCTTATGACATGGCCAACCATGATGGAGTTATGCCATAGAGAGGAGAGGCTAGGGCTCAATCTCCCACACAGCTAGGCCACTGACCTGGAGGAGTTAGATGGCCTCGTGATGCTCAACTCCACCAACCTTAGGAATGTGGGGGTCTCCATAATCTTAGCATTCATTACCCACAGATGGGGATTCTTCCTGCCCCCATCATTTTCTACTCAATAACTCTTCTGCCTCCAGCCCCAGTGGCCAGGGAAGAGTGAGGGAGAGCAAGGGTAGGTGGTTGCCTTGCCCAAGCCTAGGGAGCACCCACCCTGACACACCACTGGAGAACCTCTCCTCTACTGAGAAGTGGTAGAAGGCAGAAAGCCCTGGCACTGCCCTAGGCCCCATCACCCCTCCGGATGGGGTGCTCTGGACCATTATCCCACCTGCTAGCCTAGCCCCAGCTCAGAACCCAAGTTGACCAGACTGCGAAGCAGCTGTTCCAGCCACCTGTAGGATGGCACTGCATTGGCCCCTCTCCAAGAAACACATTCCACACGCTTTTCCTTTCCTCTCACTTTGATGAAGCCCTAGGTTCCATTGTCCTATCCTGAACATGAGTCCTGAACATTTTCAGGCACCTTTGTAAGATGAAGGCTGGGTAAGCAAGAGAGATTTCTTGGGATCTGTATCCCTCAGCCCTGGTTCCCACCATGCTATTGGAGAATGCAATTTAAGTGGTGGAAATGAGTAGATCTTAGGAATTTCTGGAGGAAAGTCCTTGTACCCCCCAAAAGAGCCCTGAACAAGAGTTGGGTGATCTGCGGACAAACAAGAGAGTGACTGCCTTCATTAGCATTGGATTTCCTGGACCTGGAACATGATTCACTGGAGGAGACGCTTTATTTTCTTCCTAGGAGGTCAGAAAGGAAGCCTCAGTCTGCCTTTTTCCCCAAACCTGATTTTAGGATTAAAGTATACTCAATCATCATATCCAGTTCATTCTTATGGGGCAGAGATCACTAAAGCAATGAGGCAGAGGGAGCAACAAAGGGAAGGGATGTTAGGAGCAGAGTGAGCAGTGCATGGTTAGATCTGTCCACCTCACAGCCACAAGCCACATAACCTCCCCTACTCCCAGCCCAGCTGGACGCTTTCCAATTGCCCTTTGGGCTTAAGGCTACCAGAGGCCATTGGCTCTCTCTCTGGCTGGCCTTCCTAAACCCCTCATTGGGCAGGAGTGCTCAGAGCCTCTCCACCCTCATCTTGACAAAGTTCAGGGCTCCTTTCTCTCTGATTCTTCCCAAACTCACATTTAGGATTTACCTTAAGCCAGGCTCTGGAATTTCTATCTCAGTCTTCTTCCTCCCAGCCCTACCACCCTGAGCGAGAAAGAGGCCTTCTGCAGCCTCCACCAACCCCCCAAGCAGATCCTGGAGGCAGAAACTGTAGTTGTAGTGATGGGTTGGGGGAGGGGGTGGTGGTGGTGGGGGCCAAAACCAGCAGTCAGCCAGCAGTCACCACCTGGCACAGCCGGCTAGCCCATGGACAGGGAGCCTAGGTGGAATAGTCCAAGCAGGGCAGAGTCTGAAGTGACCCTTTCTTGGAAGGGCCATCCCAGCCCTTAGCCCAGGATCCTTATCCTGGTGGCAGGTGCAGCCCAGACCAGGCTCAGTCCAGAAGTGGGAGGGTGGAATCACACATGCCATGGGTTGCCTTTCTCCCTTCCCCTAGAATCCCGAGTATGGACAACCTGGGTACCTCCACAACACCAGGAGACCCAGCCACATCCACCAGGGACTTACAATGGGGGGTAATGGAGTGCCGAGGGCGCTGACAAGTATATTCTGAGATCGGGGCAACTGGAAAGTCACGGAGTAGACTAGAAGCCGTGGGAAGATGGGGAACGAGCAGGAGGGGTCAGGGCCAGCCGAGGCAGTGAAACCCAGAAGGAGGAAACAGGTCCCAGGAACTAGTCCCGGAAGGCAGAGAGCATGTGTCCATAGAGATAATGGGAGTGAGCTGAGAGAGAGAAGAGAGAGAGGCATTGCTGTAAGTGGGTCGCAGGGTATCCGCAGAGCGTGGCAGACAACAAGCGCAAAGCACGGGCCAGACAAGCAGGAAGGGGCAAGCGGGGCAGAGCTGGCAAGAGGGGCTGGGGCAGCAGGGCCAGGCCGGCAGTCAGAGGCAGGAGCATGGGGCCGAAGGCCAGCAGCAGAGCGCCAGCGTCCCATGGCCCGGCCCACTTACCCCGAGCCACGGGCACACCCCCGTCAGACCCGGGGCGGGAGGGTGGGGGGTCAACAGGAGTAGGTCCGAACCGTGGAGGTCTCCAGTCTCTGCGCCCCCGCCGTCCCCGCTGGGAGGAGTCGGCAGCCGCGGGAGAACACACAGAGCGGCGGGTTAGTGCGGCCCACGCGCCAGCGGCCCGGCAGCCGTTAGTGCAGCGTCAGCCCCGGGCAGGGAGCGGGGGCCGCCAGCCTCGGCCTCACCCCTCTCCGCCTGGCCGGGTCCCGAGGCCAGGACAGGAGCCCCCGCAGTGGCCGGGCCTCGGCCACGCCCAGCCAGCCTGTCACTCACCTTCCGGCATGATCTTCTTTGTCGGGGCCTGTGGGGGATGCAGGGGCCCGAGGGTGGACACGCGGAAGCCGGCCGGGAGGGTCTCGGCGGAGGCGCTGAGCATGCCACTGCCGTGGTGGTCCCGCGGCCGGAAGCGTTTCCTCCAGGAGGGAGCGCGGCGGAACACCTTCTCGTCCCCCTGCACCGTGGGGGACACGCAGAGGCCAGATGGGCATGCTGAAATTGCCACCCTCACTCCCTGCCTAGGGGAAGGCAGTCATGGCTGGTTCTGGGGTACCACACCCATCCCTTTGGAAAGAGGAGGGCAAGGTCACTTTTTTCTAGCCCTTAGTTTTCCCTTCTGTGGAATGAATCAGGGAACCTGAAATTCCCTGTCTCTGGGTGGCCAGGTGGAAGGTGTTGGGGCACTAGGAGGAACTGTCATCCTGAAGTTAGACACTGCTTTCCTGACCTCTCCAATCCTTTCATACTGGGTTTGGGATGCCCAGTGACCTTTCAAGGTGTTCCTTTTCTCAGCCTCACCCCATGGGGAGTCACCAGCCAGCCCCCTACACACTCCCCTGTCATTCTGGGGACTCTGGCTGTGATCTAGGTATGCTGGAAGAGCACTGTGTCAGGAGTCAGGACACGTGGCTTCCTATCCTGACTCTGCCATCTGACTAGATATATAGCCCTGGACATAGTGAGTGAACTTCAGTTTCCTCCTCTGTAAAATGGGAATAACATCTGCCCTGTTTCTTAGGCTGCCTAACCCTAATGAGATCAGCTAAGAGCACCCATGACTCACTGGATTGGGCAGATGACCAAGCAGAGACAAGCTCCCCCAAAGGACATGACAGGCAGCCCTCTACCGTCTACCCCAACACCCATGCCAGCCAAGTCTCCAAAATAACCGTCTCTGCCAAAAAGCACCCAGGAGCCCTGTGAAATGCCCCTCTGCACAGGCCTTCTTCTCCAATCCCCTTCCAAGCCCCTGTGTACCCTCCTGCTCCATAGTCTTGCCCAATTCCCCTCCATTCCTTTGTTCTCAGAACTGACGCAGGCAGAGTGGACAAGCAAGAACAAGGGACATTAACCCACCTGCTCTTGCCTCAACCAACCATCATCCCAATGCTTAACCCTTTTAGTTTGTCTATGCCCTGAGTAGGCCAAATGCTCAGACCAGTTCTTAGCACCATGTACCTCTGTGTTATAGCACTAGTCTTGGTAGCATTTTTACATATATGAGAGTCTTTCATTAATACAGGCATGCATTGCATAACTGTATTTCAGTCAACAGTGAATTACATATACAACAGTTTTCCCATAAGGTTACAATACCATAAACAAAAAAAGGTTTTTACGGTATCTTTTTTATGTTTCTGATATGTTTAGATGCACAAATATATTCTGTTCTAACTGCCTTTGGTACAGTAACATGCTGCAGGGGTTTATAGTCTTGGAGCAACAGGCTGTACCATGCAGGTGTGTGTAATCACACCCTATGCTGTTCGCACAAGGACAGCATCCCCTAATAACACATATCCCTATCATTAAGCAACTCATGACTGTAATCCTCTCCCCATCTTCCTCTTCTTTCTCCCTTTCTACCTCTACTGCTTTCTCTCCTTTTACCCCTTGCTTTCAAATTCTATGCTCCTATGAGGCAGAAACCATGAAAAGTTACGTCTCTGAGCTTTGATTTCCTCATCTGTAATAAGGAGTTGATAACCCCTCACCTAGTGATTATTGTCATAAAGTGAGACATCTATCACCATTATACCACCATGCCTAGCCCAATGCCTGGCACAGAGCACATATTCAAAGAATATTTTTATAGGAATGAGAAAAATGACTAAATGCTTTGGTTAGGGATTTTTATTTTTGGTTGGTTGGTTAGTTTTAGAGGCAGGGTCTCAGTATATCACCTGGGCTAGTCTTGAACTCCTGACCTTAAGCAATCTTTTTGCCTCAACCTGTTGAGCAGCTAGGACTACAAATGCAAGCTACTGCACTCAGCTGTAAGTTGTTTCTAAATTAGAAAGCACTGAACTATATATGTGTGTGTGCATGCGTACATGTGTGTATGTATATATGTATGTCTGTATATGTATATATATCTATGTGTGTGTGTGATTTTTCCAGGCAGCAACAAAGAAAACTAAGATCCTAGGTATGTGAGGAATAAATGGGAGGGTCAATATCATACAAACACTGGGAAAATTAAGATCCCTCAGAGTGGAGAGATAGCTGGGGGGTCTGGCAGTTTACTCCAGACGATAAAAACTACATATGTGTGTGTGTGTGTGTATACACACACATATATAAATATATATCACACAGAATGAGATTTTTTCCAAATTCTGTGCATTCCTGAGAAAGCCCTGTCCAATGAGACAGAGCGATCATTCTGCACAAAGGTGAGTTTGAGAGTGGTATGTGTGGCTCAGTGGGTAGAGCACCGGCCCCATGTACCAAGGGTGGTGGGTTCAAGTCTGGCCTCAGCCAAACTGCAACAAAAAAATAGCTGGGCATTGTGGCGGGCACCTGTAGTCCCAGCTCCTCGGGAAGCTGAGGCAAGAGAATTGCCTAAGCCCAGGAGATGGAGGTTGCTGTGATCTGTGACATTACGGCACTCTACCAAGGGTGATAGAGTGAGACTCTGTCCCTAAAGAAAAGATTAAAAAATAAATAAATAAAAGATGAGGTTGAGCTCTGTTAAACCCAACTAAGAAACTATGATCTGATTGAAGATGGAGAAGCTAAAAATAAACATCCTCTGGGCTCTTTTTTAACTTGCTTGAACCCAAATCAGCTAAGGCAGACCTCACAGGCAAGGGCAGGCAAGGTTGGTGACAGGAAAGTGAATAGGGAGGAGGAGGCAGGGGCCAAGGGTTGGGGTTGTGTCCTCAGGAAATAGGTGAGTAGGGAGGCATTTTCTAAGGGGAGCATATGGCTCAAGATGTGAGGGTCTTCCCTAAACACAAGGGGAAAGGCGGATGAAATCAAGCACAAGGGACTATTCCTTCAGTAACCAGGAGGCTGAGAGAGGCAAACTTTAACTTGACTGAAGGTGGACCCAAGAGTGAAACTAGAGAGAAAGCTGGAATGACAAAAGCCTGAGTCAGTGTGTTGCGCTGTCAGACTACACTGAGGAATGAGAGGCAAGCCTGCCCTTTAACAACCTCAGCAGGGCATCCACCTCCAAACAACCACATTACTACAGGATGACCCGGAGTCTACTGAGCAGGCTAGAGGTATGCCAGGCTCATGGTACTCAAGATACGGAGTCTGAGAGATAGAGAAAAAGGTATAATTCTAAAGATACGGCCTTTGGAGGAGAGCTTTAATCCTGCCTGGCTAAGAGGACTGGCACAGAAGTGGAAATCCTAGAAGCATAACATATAGGGGCCTTCAGCTTTTATATAAGGAAGTAGCTTCATAGAGACTTCTCCATATTGCTACCCAAGACAAGTCCTGCTAGGGCCTGGCCTGCCTCCCCAAACCCCTGACACCATCCCATCACCTCTGCATCTCTGGGTCTCTTCCTTTAGTTCAGCCCACCAATTACCTGCTCCAGGAGAGCAGAACTCTTGAACTTCAACAAACCAGCAATGGACAAATCCTCAAGGCCCCCAGTTCATGACTAAATACTCACGTCATCTAGCCTCCGGTCTGTGCCCAAGGCCAACAGGTTATTGAACTCCCTCTCCATCACTTGGCGTGCCTGGAGTCCATAATGTGAGAAAAGGAAAGGTAAGAAGGACTATAGTTAATGTCCTCTATGCCATCTTTCACCTGTTTCCCAGGGTCCAAAGGCAGAGATGGGAGTTTCAGTGCATTAGCCCATTTGAGGCCTTCACACGCCTTCCTGATATTACTCCTTCAACCACACCTCACAAATGAAACAGTAAGCCTTAGGATTCTGTCCTATGGAACAAACTAGGAAAATGTAATTTTTTTAAAAGGAAGACCAGAAAACACACAGATGAATAGGCTTTACCTGTAGAAAAAAAAGGTCTATAAAGGGAAAATCATGTCTGACTTCCTTTCTGAAGGGGCAAATAAGTATATGGATAACCAGAAACAACTTATTTCAATTAAATAAATATATCAGGTAAGGTTCTGCATCAAAAACTTAAATAAGGACCAAAAAGCTACTAAAAAAAAAAAATTAGGAAGCCTGCTCAGTCATGGATCTTGCTGGTCTCTGGGTTGTGTGGTGCACAGAGGTTTTCTCCCAGAAGATTAACTCATTAGGAGTTGTGAAGAATGCCAGAAACAGGGAATTTTTCAAAACTGCCACTGGATATTTTTAACCATTTTTAATGACGTATTCTACATTGAGTCTGATACTACTTCTCCCAACAGCTACATTCAATGACTAGGTCAAGAAAATAAGGAAGGTTGGGAAGCAATAGAGAGGTGGCCCTGTTACTACTTATGGAATTATTACTATCCTCAAAAGCTGAATGCATTTAGAGATAAGAAACCAAAGAAGGAGAAAGGCCCATTTCTAGGTGGAAAATATTAACCATAGAGTTCCAATAAGGACAGTCTTCGCCAATATTGGAAATACGACATTTTTATAAAGAATCTAAAAGGAAAAGCACAGTAAATTTTCAAGTATCCAAGTAACTCTGCTCCTCTGGGTAGTGAAGGGTAACAAGAATAGGTATAAACTTCAGAAGCATCTCACGAAGATGTGTGAGTGGGCAGGAAGACTGCAAATGAGGTTCCAGGTGGCCAAGTGGGGAGAAACTGCATTTGGGAGAATCTAGGCTCTCCTTAGAGAAAGAGGGATCTGTGCGCCTTCTAGAGGGGGTAAATAAGCATATAGACCATGGATAAAACCTTCTGTTTTGACTAGTCAAAGGGTCACTCCAACAGGAAGGACGCACTGGCCCTGTGTGCTGCCACCATCCCCCAAAGGCCAATGCATTGTACTGAATTATGAGACAACACCCTTACTCAAGCTAAAACATGTTTGCTCCCAGAATAGCCTGTGCAGCTCTGGTGGCTGAATTTCAAAAGAGATCTGACAGCAGCAAACAGTCCAGACAAGGGCAGCTAAAATGATCAGGGCACAGAGGCGAGTCTATATGAGGAAAAGCTAAAAGAATTAAGACCACTCTCTCTGGAGAGACAAAGGCTTGGGTCTAGAGGCAACAAAATCAGAGTTTATGAAATCACAAAAGGTGAGAATTGGTCAGGGACAAACATCCGTACCAAACCTAAACTATTACGGCAATGCAGTTCCTTCCCCAGGGAAAGCCTAATAGGGGCATATTTAGGACAAATAAAATCAGGAAGTACTTTACACAACAGGTTAGTACTTCTAGAATCCATTACCCTCAGGAAGTTAAGAAAGGCCAAAAATATAAATAGGTTCAAGAGAATTTAGATATGTTCTTAGATGACAGCTCCATAAAAATGATGAAATGTAATTTAAGAAGATGTTTAATCTTTTGAGTTTTTGACAGGGAGATAAAGCCCTGGCATGAGATGCTCTGGGCTGTGTAATTTGGTGTATTTAGCATTTTTAAGCCTGGACACCCAGAAGCCGATCCCTAGGAGGGCAGCAAAGGAGATATGGGTGCTCTAGTCCCTATAGGCCCCAGGTGTAGTCTCTGAGAAAAGTCCCATCAGAAAGGCAGGGTAAGCATAAGACAGGTCCAGAGCCTCCTCTAAGAAACAGGGTTGGGAGGGGATGAGGCACCTGCACAGGGTAGGATGCACATCAGAAGGACACACTATATTCCAGGCCCGTGCTAGGTGTGTTCTGTATGGAAAGGACACACGATCCCAGGGGCCTTGGGTATGCATATGGGCCACTCGGAGTTTTGAAGACATTGTGATCTCCTCTGGGATAGACCCAAAAAGCCCCCCATAAATCTCTAAGCCTCTGAGTGTGGGAGAAACAAAGAAAGAGAGCAAGTGAAGGAAAGAGGAATTAAAACAGAGGTTCTCAACCTGTGGGTCGCCACCCACAGGAACTGTATTAAAGGGCCGTGGCATTAGGAAGGTTGAGAACCACTGGATTAAAAGGTCACCCACCTGGGTGTTCTGGGTGGGGATCTGGAGGACCAGGGCCAGCGTATTGTGGTCAAAGTTCTCGTCCAGGGCCAGCAAGGCACCATGCACACCACTCTCATGCAGGTTTCCTGCATAGTCCCGGAGCCCGATAGACTGGACCCAGTGAACCACCTGGTCATTGGTCCAGACCAGCACATCTGGAGGGTGGGGGAAGAAAAGGGTCAGAAAGAGACAGTAGGTTTGGTCAAGGGGACAGAAATAGAGCTACCTAGACCACAGGCCACCTGCTCTCTGGCTCCCATCCCACCCCCAGCTTTCCACATCTTCTTTCTGTCCTCCCTGGCTCCTAGAGAACCAGCCCCACCCTACTCTGTTTTGCCTGCCTGCAGGACTTGGAGCCAGTAAGCTCCCAGCTTTCTCTCCAGAGCCCTTGCACAGGTCAAACTCCCTGCCCCCAGCTGGAATGGCCCTCTCCTATTGTAACTGCCTTCAGTGTCTCTTCTAAGAACTGCCTGTTTCCCCTCTGACCCCACCCAGACCAACAAGTTCCAGGAGCACACCAAGTTATAGCACTGTCATGGGGATTCACTGCATCTGTCCCGTTGGTGGGCACTGTCTTGTGTGTATGTGGGGGAGAGGTATTACGGCCAAATGGTCATGCACTGTCTCCTTTATCAACCCAGGAGCCCTTGAAGTTAGCCCTCCATCTTTACTCTTACATGAGAGCTTCTCAGAGACACAGAGGACTCCTCTCCACTCTGCCCAGGGCACCTTTTCCGATGAGGCCCAACCGGGCCAGACAAACTTACCCTTGATCTCATGCTGGCTCTCCTCCCGCCTCTTCTCCAGCTCCTTCCGGTCATAATTCAGCCTCTTCAGACACATGATGCCATACTGAAGGCTAGTTCTGCAGGCACACAGCCCCTGAGCCAGAGCCTGCCTCCTCCCCACCTGCCCCACGTCCAGCTCAGCCACAGCACAGAAAACACCCAGCCCCCTCATATGCTCTTCCCCCCACTCTCCCCAGGCTTACCTACAATTCATCCTGACCCATGCCCTGGTTGTTCCCCTTTTTCTGTGCATCCTACCCTTTGCAGATACCTCATCCCCTCCCAACCCTATTTCTTAGAGGAGGCTCTGGATCTGTCTTATGCTCATATCCTCCCTCTCAGCCAGGCAGTGGGCCTGGAGGTTGATAGATGGAAGAAAAGTTCTTTGAATGAAATCAACATGGCCTCTCTCTTCAGGCATTGGAATGACAAATACCCCCTACAACCCACAAATCAAAGAAAAAGCAGTAACAAGATACTCCTTTGTATGCCCATTTCATTCAGGGTTCTTACAATGCCTATAAGATGCTACATTATCTGTTCTCTCACCTGTCTGACCCCCTTGGCCACTCTCCCTCTCCCTCTCTCTGCTGCAGCCACACTGATACCCCTGCTGTTCCTCAAACACAGCAGGCTGGCTCGGCCTGCGGGCCCCAGAGCCTTTGCACTGGCTGTTCCCTCTGCCTGGAACACTCCTCCCCAATTTGCTGCATAGTTCACACCTTTGTCTCTCTTAAGTCTTTGCAGATATGTCACCTTCTCAGTCCAATTCACTAGTCACCTTGTTCTTCAGATTTAAAGCAGCAATATCACATCACCACCCTTGGTCCATACTCCCAATCCCCCTAGCATATTTCATCTATTAACATACCATATAGTCATTGTTCCTTGATTATCCCTCCAAGTTATAATGTAAATAATGTGAGCTCATGAAAGCAGGGAACTTTGTTTTGTTTACTGGTCTTAAACCTCTAGTACATAGTAGGGACTCTATAAATACTTAATAAATTAAATAAAATAATTAGCGTAAACTACTAAAAATACTTAAAGCCGTACCAGGGACACAGTAAGCACACAATAACTAAGCCAATCTAAGAACCCCAGATTTTGTGAGTTAAAAGAGGGTTTGGGTGCAGTGGCTCACACCTATAATCCTAGCACTCTGTGAGGCCTAGGCGGGTGGATTGCCTGAGCTCATGAGTTTGAGACCATCCTGAGCCAGAGAGAGACCTTGTCTCTAAATATATCTCTGGTGCTGTGGCAGGCACCTATAGTCCCAGTTATTTGGGAGGCTAAGGCAAGTGAATTGCTTGAGCCCAGGAGTTTGAGGTTGCTGTGAGCTATGACATCATGGTACTCTACTGAGGGTGACAAACTGGACTCTGTCTAAAAAAAAATAAAAGTGACCTACAGTAGGCATCTATCCAAGCTCCCACCAAATACAGCAGTCACTTCTGTCTCATCTTCAGAATGGTCCCTGATCCCATGCCAGAATACCTCCAGTGACAGGGAATTTGTTACCTCTCAAAGAAGCTCATTCTTTCTTGGGAGAACTGTAATGTTCTTCCTTAACTTGAATACTACTTTGTCACTCAGCCTCTCCAAGTTTTCCCTTTATGGAGGAATATAAGGTCCCTCTCATCTCTATTTTTGACTCTTATTGAAGCCACTGTTTTATGACATTAAATAGTGCAAATTGCCCCCTCCTTCCTTCCCCTCAGTTCTACCCAGGAAGCCCTTCTGCCAAAAACAGTGTCTCCCTTCTAGGTCAGAGACACCTTGTCTAGGAACCCTTTCTTGGCTCAAGCCACCCATGTATTGCTCAAGCCACTGGTTTAAGCCTTGATCCACTGAGAGGGGGCATGGGCACACACAATTCATGACTGGAAGTACCTTCTGTCTAATTTCAATCTCATTTACTATAATTTTTGGTCCAGTTCCTAAGAATTTCAAAGCTGTTGCATAGCATAATAAAAATATAAAGCCCTTAAAATTATGTTAACAGCTCTGCCACTTACTAGGCTAAGGGGCACTGAGCACATGAAATAGCATCATACCTCTCCTCAGGAAAAAATAAATGCAAGGGCTTAGCTCAATGCTTGGACAATCACGGACACTTGGTAATGGACCACAATTAGAGTAATGATTCTGATTATTGTGTGTGCTTTGTCCTATCAAAACAGGAGCTCCCGGCTAGGTATGATGGCACATGCCTATAATCCTAGCATTCTGGGAGGCTGAGGCAGGTGAATTGCTTGAGTTCAGCAGTTGGAAACCAGCCTGAGCAAGAGGAAGAAAAACTAGCTAGGCATTGTGACAGGTGTCCATAGTCCCAGCTACTTGGGAGACTAAGGCAAGAGGATTTCTTGAACCCAGGAGTTTGAGGTTGCTGTGAGCTATGATGCCACGGCACTCTACCTAGGGTGACAGAGTAAGAATCTATCAAAAAAAAAAAAAAGAAAGAAAGAAGAAAAACCAGGAGCTCCTTAAGGAGCTAAAAAAAGAAAAAAGAAAAACCAGGAGCTCCTTAAGGAGACCTGTTCAATAGAGCACTATGTTCCCAAGAAAAGAGCTGGGAGTTGGTGTCAAGAGATAAGGGTTTGAACCCCATTCTGTAACCCTCTGGCTGAGTAACCTGATGGAATTCACACTATTGGATTTGTTTTCTCTATAGGTAAGAGTTCTTAAGCATCCCTTTCTTACCATAAAAACCATGATTTGAAAGAATTTTTAAAGACACAGAACATGCTTGTGAAACATTAAGTTTTCAGGTATATGCACAGTCAAGGTGAGATACATGAAAATGCTTCAGAAACTCTGAAGCACTCAAGATTCTGAACTGAGGCAGTGCCCATAGCTCAGTGGGTAGGGCACCAGCCACGTACACTGAGGCTGGCGGGTTTGAACCCAGCCCAGGCTAGGTAAAACAATGACAACTGCAACAACAATAACAAAAAATAGCTGGGTGTTGTGGTGTGTGCCTATAGTCTCAGCTACTTGAGAGGCTAAGGCAAGAAAGTTTGAGGTTGCTGTGAGCTGTGATGCCATAGCACTCTACCCAGAGTGACAGCTTGAGACTCTGTCTCAAAAAAAGAAAAAGAAAAAAAAGATTCTGAACTGAATTTAGAGCCCATGAATGCAGGCTGGGCTGTCTCCTGGGTGTTGCGTGACCGGAGACACGAGAGACTATAGCTTTGCCTCAGGTGTAGATCTGCACTGCAATGACTGGGCAGAGGGGGTAGTGGGGAAGATTTCCATATTTCTGGATGGAGCCAACCTGACAGATACCCCAGGCACACCCCTGAGCTCTTCTCCCTCAGCCCTATCAATCACTAAGCGGGGAACAGGTGCAGCTAGGCCTGGCAGCCTCCCAGGCTGAAACAAAAGATTCCCTTTCAGCCCCAGTGTACTGTGGGGGCAGGGTGTAGAGTGGAGGACACAGCCTTCTCTCACAAGTCAACCCACTGGCTGGGGTCAGGAAAGCTGAGAGTTCCAGGACAGGAGGCACTGCAGTGTGGTGGCAATAGGGCTAGACTTGAGTCAGCAGATGTGGGTTCCACCTGACTTGAGTCAACAGACATGGGTTCCACCTGTACTCCGCCATCATCTGCAACTCACCTTGGGTTACTGTCCCTTCTGACGCCTCAATTTCCTCATCCATAAAATGGGAGGTTAACTAGATCCCTTTCAGACTTAACTTTCTATGATTGTAAGATGAAATGACAAAGGAACATCCACTGAGCCCTGAAGAAACCTTGAAAAGCCACACCTTTAGCCCCACCTCTTGTCTTATTATCCACTCAAGGAAAAATACCTGGCTCAAAGAGCCACCTATGGGACTTGAAGCTGGATGTTAAGAAGGACTCCCTAAAAACTGTCAGCTCCTGGAACAGTTCCCCCCCACAGCACTCTGCAATGCAATTGCCTGCTGAGACCAGGCAGGCAAGGCAAGTGGGGGAGGACCTGGAGGGGCTGGCAGGCCTGGGGGGCAGGCTGACCACCTAATAGGGTACCACTATCAGCTCCAGCAGGCTGTCCCCAGGCACTAATGTGAAAGATCTTTCCATTTTTCAAGAGGAGCCAAAAATCCAGAATTTTGTATAAAATCCCCTGCTGTTTAAATACTGGCAACTAGACATCATTTTAAAAATCCATGTGGGCCAAACTCTGCCCACGGGCTGCCAGTTTGGGACCTTTGCCACAGTCACTTTGAGGAGAAGATCTTTTCAGCAAAGAGGAGAGGACTGGAGGACATCCTGTAGAAAGGGATGTGAGTTCAAAGCCAAGTGGCTCCAATCTGGGATGTTGGCAGGACAAAGGCCCAGAAAGACCTTTCCCCTTGACTTGGAAGCAGTGAGACCCCTAAATTAAACACTAGGTTCAGTTTGAGTCTTCCCAGGGTAAACATAGTAAGCCCAAAGCCAAGCAATGGAATTCAGACCCAGGGAAAAATCTCAAAGATGATGATGCTAAAGAGAAATAACTTTTTGTGTTAGCCTGGGCACAGCAGTTCAAACTTGTAATCCTAGCACTCTGAGAGGCTGAGGAGGGTGGATTTCCTGAACTCAGAAGTTGGAGACCAGCCCTAAAAATAGCCAGGCATTGTAGCAGGTGTCTGTTGCTCGGGAGGTTATGGCAAGAGGATCACTTGAGCCCAAGAGTTTGAGGTTGGTGTGAGTTATGAGGCCACAGTACTCTACCCAGGGTGAAAGTGAGACTCTGTCTCAAAAAAAAAGAAAGAAAGAAAAACACCAGATTTTCTGTGTCTTAGGGTTAGAAATAAGAGGCTCAAACTCTCAAACTGCAGGATGAAATAAGGATTCAACAGAGATTTTCCCAACAGGGAGACCTATTACCACCCAGAGCAGGCCATGGAAAGAAATGAGCACCTCATATTGCTGGGGACAGACTCCAGAGTTGGAGGAGACCCATACAGGGGAGGTGGTCCTACTCTCCAGCCTCACTCACCGATGGAAGCTGTCGACCATCTTCAGATGGACCCGCAGGTCCTTCTTGGTGAGGTGATCCAGCATGCGAGCGTCCACCAGGCATTCCATGAAGTAGCTGCGGTACTGAGGCAGCCCCAGGCTGGGCAGCCATTCATTCCCAATCCACTCATGGTTCATGTCCCCATAGGCCAAAGTCTGCAGGAACAAGAAGGAGGTCATGGGGGAGAAAGGCAGAACCAGCAGGTTGCAGCTGGCACATCTGGTTGGGAAAAACATGAATCCATCCTCCACCCCTGAGGGAGGAAGGGCTGTTCAATAAGACTCCAATTTATCTTCACTAAGGGACTAGTAGTGGCGGGAGGTAGGGATTTTAAACAGAAGTTTTTAAGATCTTAAATGATAGGATTCCACCCAAGTTATCAATCATCTACGCTAATGAACAGAAGCAACTCTCTAGGCAGGAGATAATACTGCCTGTGGAACATGGATGCATTTGCAGTGTTAGACAGCTGACTTGCCTTCCTGGTTCTCAAGGACCCTCAGGCCCACTGACCCCAGGAGAGAGACTGTCATACAATGGACTTGCAGTATGACAAAGGAAGCCCAGTCTTGCCCTGGGAAATAACAAGTCCCATTCACAGTCCATGGGAAGTTAAACGTAGACTAAAGATGGAAAAAAATGTAAGAGTGGCCCATGTCTGAATAACCAGTCTCCAATTCTCTAAGGCCTGGTTCTCTACTCCAATTCTCCAGGCCTTTGTTCCTTGCCCATGTATACCCTTCTGCCTGGCTCCACGAGGCCTGCCATTAGGACGTGGCCTCTTGGCATAAGCAAGTGCTTCCTGACAACCCATCTTTAGTTTCCCCAAGAACCCTCCATCAACACGTTCCTCGCCCTACTTGATGTTTTTAGATAGAAAAGTCTTTGTTAACTTTTTTTTTTCCTTAAGAGACAAGATCTTGCTATGTTGCCCAAGCTGACCTCAAACTCCTGGCCTCAAACAATCCTCCTGCCTTGGCCTCCCAAGTAGCTGGGATTATAAGTCTAAACCACCATGTGCTCAGCTATTTTGTTATCTTTTAGAATGTAATCCTTGATACACACATAACCATATATAATGTGTTCATTATTAAGCATAAAAATGAAATCGGCATCTGTGGACACTATCTAGGCTGAGAAGCAAAGCATTATCCACTGTCACATCTGGTCTCCCACTGCCCCTCTCAGAGATAACCACCGTGCTGAGTTTTCTGACTATTATTTCTTTCGTTTTAGAAAAGTGTTTTTTCAGTTTTACAATCACCAATGTATATTTCTCTAAACAATGTATTATTAATTTTGCTTGGTTTTGAGTTTGGGGACCCATGAATCTTTTAGAATTTTGAGTTTTTCATTTAACTTATGAGTCTCAGGTCCCTCTGTCTCCTCTGCTGAGCAGGGTTTTGCTGCGTGAACGTGCAGGAATTGATTCATCCAGTCTCCTGTTGACAGGGTCTTCCCTGGAAGTAGAAACGGTGCAGCTCCACACTTCAGTCTTCTTCGCGGCTCTCCTCACTATTGTCATTTTATTTATCAAGATTGTCTTTCTTACCACTATTGATATTATTTGTTTACTGACATTATCCCTTATTTCTTTACTGATCCGCAAGGGTTTTATTTGTTCACTTTTGTGCCCAGAGAGCCTAGAAAGACCTACTACCTATATGTGCTCAATAAACATTTGAACATTAAATGAATGAATCAAAGTTCTTTGCTCAGTTCACCAAGGGTAGTCTCTAAGAGGGACAAGGAGAGGAAGAAGACTCATACTAATACAAGTTTCATTATTTGAAGGAAAAAGAGTCAAACTCAGGAGAATGGCCAGGAATGCAGCAGGCACAGCCCTCCAGGGTTCCTCACTTGCCATCCTGAGAAACCAGAACACGTAGCTAAAGAAACTAGGGTTGGCTCACACCTGTAATCCTAGCATTCTGAGAGGCAGAGGAGGGTGGATTGTATGCACTTAGGAGTTCCTGACCAGCCTGAGCAAGAGTAAGACCCCGTCTCTACTAAAAATAGAAAAATTAGTCAGGTGTTGTGGTGGGTGCCAGTAGTCCTAGCTACTCAGGAGGCTGAGGCAAGAGAAGCTGGAGGGGTGCATGTTTCAGCAGGAGAGAACCTGAGTGCAGGGCTCTTAGAGTGCAAAGGTACTTAAACACAACTGGACAGAGAGAGTCCTGCCAAGGAGAGAAGCTGTTAGAAGAACATAATCCTAAACTTCTGCAAGTTGGTTCTAGACCAGGGAAGGGAGGCTTACCTGAGCCCAGCTGCCCTCCTCACTGTCCTAGCAGGAACAAGTGCAGCGTGTCAGGGAAACAGGCGCAATCAAGAAACCCGGTTGCCTCTACCCCAAGCCCCAGCCATAAGAGAGAAAAGATGCCCTAGTATCTGAGAGGGTGACTAGGGAGAGCTCGTTGGGAAGGTTAAGAGAGCATAGAAGGCTGGTATGTGCACCCATAGTGTTTGCAGTGAGAGGGGGACAAATGTGTGTGCGGCAAAAACACACTTCCATGCCATGCTTGAATGGGAGCCAGGCAAGATGCCAGGTTGACCCAACCTTCCCTGTTCCTCCACCAAGGATCAAGCCCAAGTGTAGGGACTCTAGCAGCTCAGGCTCAGAGCCAGAACAAAGCCCCCCAGCCCACCTCTCCTTCCCTGCAGCATACCAGTGGCCTAGGGTAAACTGTGACCCTCTGGAATAGACCCACACACATAAACTGCTCAATCTCATCCCTCTCCCCACAACCTCCACCCTGAGAACAGAACCTCGTCACACATCAGGGATACCAATCTTAGGTTAGATCTACTGCGACCCCCCCTCGGGCTTCCTACAACCTTCTCATCCTCCAGCAGTCATCAGTCCTAACCCCTGGGCCAAAGGCCATACTCACTGTTTTAGTAGATGTTGCCATGGTTTCCATCTCTTCATGGGTGACCCAGACGTTTCCAGAAGACTGCAGGCAGAGAGAAAATCTAGCTGGTCCCAGGATCCCTATTAGGCCAGGAGCCCCAAGGACAGGGGAAAAACTCCCTCCCCTTGAGCTCTGCACACTTTCTAGCTCTGAATAACTTGAGCACATCTCTTTTATGATTATACACTACTTAGCACAGTACACAGCACACAGAAAGCGCTCAGTAAATGTTTCCTGGATGAATATGAATGAAAGATGCTGATCTGGAATATGGGCTGACTCTGGTCACAGAGATGGACAATAATAAAAGATTTCACCCTGGGGGTCAATGGAGCAGTCTGCATTCATGTGTTGAGGTTAGAGGACAGAATTCACAAATGCCCTATTCTCTCTGCTTCCCCTAACCTGGCAATAACATAAAACTCCAGAAGGTCCATCCGGAAACTGCCCAGAGATCTGCAATTATTAGCAGGATAGAGATGGGGAAATGAGCCCATGGGTTGTATGGGAAAGCAGGTAACCAAGCCTGCTGGGATCCTCCTAGAATCAATGCCACACCCTCCCAAAGCCCAGGGAGACCCCCTTCATGAGGACGGGAGGGAAAGGGCAGGCCTCAATGTTACCATCTTCCCAAAGCCCTATCTATGGGAGACTTTGCAAACACCATCCCAAGGCCTCTGAAAATGTCCTGAGTGAGGGAGAGGCCACTCACGGTCCGGGAGGTGGGTGGGGCAGAGGGACTAGTCAGCGACACCATCTCCTGGATGGCCAGTCGGAGCTTGAGCCGGTGCAGGGCATTGCTGATGCCAATTTCCCGCTGGATCTCTGTGTCCGACAGGGCAGACATGATGGCTCCACTCTTAACGTTGGCCCGACAGGCTGCCACATACCAAGCAGGCATCCCCACCCAGAGCTGCAAGCATAGGGCACAGGCAGATAATTCAGCCCCTTTCCCCAAGACCTGGTCCTCACTGTCAAGAGCTTAGCAATATCAAGGGGCAAGGGCCACCCTCAGCCATGGACTCAGTATAGCAAACACAGCATGTAGGATTGCAGAGATGAGTGTCATCAGATCCCCCTCTTTCTCATTTCACAGGTTTAAAATCTGAGGCCTGGGATGGTGAAAGGATTTTCCCAGCATTGCATAGGCAATAAGCTCCTGCGAGTAGCCTATTAGAAGAGTCGAACTGCCTGCGAAAGTCTAAAGCAGCGGTGGTTAGTTAGTTCCCCCTATCCAAACTGAGGTACTCATGAAGCATCAATGGGGAGCACCAGTTCTGTCCTCTGAGTAACTGCTTTGTGTGTTTTTGGGAAGAGGGGCTAAACGCAAGATATAGCACACAGCATTTGGGAGGGGAGAAACATGCTGGGAAAGTTCTAGGAACACCACCTTTTTCTCCAAAAGTCCTCAGTGCACCTGAGTGGACTCCCCTTGCTCAAGCTTACCTCTAGCCAGGATACCACAGTAGGGCCATCCCACTGGGCAAAGGGAGTTCCTTTTCTGCGGGCATCTTCAAGCAGCTGGTGTCTTATACGAAGAGGAACAACAGTCATTAATTAGCCCTTCCTTCCCTCTCAACCATGCTGGCCCACAGCCCCCTTGCCTCCTTCCCTCCAGAGGCATCTAAGAACTACCCCCAGCCCTGCTCTGCCCACATGGGCCAGGCCAACTCAGTTCAGGAAAGGCCTTCTTAGGCTCTGGCTCACTGAGCTCAGTGCCATAGTAGCCCCAGAGAAGGAAAGTGGATGTGGGGCTGAGCAACACCCCCAACCCCCACTGGAAGAGCCTGGCTTGTGATCTTACTTCTTCTTCAAACGCCGGTCCTTTTCTGCCTGGGTCCCCAGTTTGGCAGGCACCATAGGCTCCTGCAGACTGAGCTCGGAATCTGTTAGCATAACTGGAAGGGAAGAGGTGAGTGTGTCAGCCAGGCCCTCCTCTTCTCCTCCCTTGGCCTGGGCCAGGGGTGTATAGAAGCAGCAGCAGGGGGATCCTTAACACAGGACAACCCAGCAGGGCCTAATGGGACCACTCATTATTCCTGGAGCCTCTGCTCAGCTTGTGTGCAGCTAAACAGTTCCACAGTGACATCAAATGGGGCATCTCCAGCCCAGAGAGTCCCCTCAGGAGCCTCAGCCTTGGAGGTGTTTTCCAGCCAGATGGACCAAAGTTATCCCATCCCCGACTCCTAGACAGAAGCTGTTCTTCCTCCAAGCTAAGGTACAAAGGAAACCCAGAGAGCCAGACACAAGGGGGCTATGAGGCTAAGAGAGAAGGACCATCCTGACTTGGTCCGGGTGGAAAACCCGGCACATGAGAGATGTCCCGCTTGGCCTCTTTCTCTGGGTGCAATCACTTGCACAAAGCTGTAAAGGGGAACATTCATAACTCTGTCTTCTACTAAGGGTCTCCACAAATTGATGCTGGAACCCTACAAATTCATGGCAAGGGGCAGAGGTTTCGAATTTATTTAAGTCCTGGTCACTCCCCCCAGTGCACAGAGGGCAATAGGTGTGGGTAGCCCAGAAAACAATCTGAGATGCTGTCTTAGGTTTCAATGCCTTGTGGTGTGGGGGACATAGGAAATCACAAGGCTTCCCACATCTGGCCAGCTCCCCAGCACCCCTCACAACCTATGGCCTGGGGAGGAGGGCCTCTACCTCATTCTAGGACCCCTTCCCCCATTCCCTCCTCTTTTCTTTCTCTTTATCCTCCTCCTTACTCAGCTACCTGTTCTGATTCACATTTTCCTGAGGTACAGAAAAGTATACTTATGCATTTGGGGTTCAAAGGTATTTCTTCTAGTTGATCAAGTTCTTCCCTTGCATGAAATTCATCAGTGCTCCCACTGCCTCAGGGGAACTTCTGAACCTCTTCCACAGATGCTGCAAGGCCCCCATGAGTGGCCCTATCTCCCCCTCCTCCCACCCTTTCTTCTCCATTTGAACACACAGAAGTGCATACAAAACTCTGACACTCACAAATCTCTCCCTTTCCAGACCCCCCTTCCTCTCACACATAGACCTCTCCTTGGCTAATTCCTTTTAGGCCTTCAAGCTTCAGTTCAGGTGCTGCTCACAGAAGAAGCCATTCTTCCTGCCCCACCACCCCTTGGCCAAGTTCTGAGTTCCAGAAGCACCTTGGGCATATTGCCAACATGAGATTGATCTGGATTCATCTCTTTACTTTTTCCTTTTCATTAGACATTGAGCTCCTTGAAGGAATGAACTATCACTCCAACACTTGTTACTAAGCCACATAGTAGTTACTCAACAATAAATGTAAGCCAAATGACTAAGTAGATGTCAGAAAGAAAATGCGGGGAAGGAAAGGAAGAAAGGAAAGAAGAAATAGAAAAGAGGGGGACAAAGAAAGCTACCATTTATTGTGTAGTATGCTAGGCCACACACTAGAATTTTATAGGAGCACAGAGGTAATAATAATGCTGTCCTTGCCCAAGCACTTTCTTGAATTTAATGTTTATGAACACGGAATAAGCTGTTATAATATGGTGAGTCCTGGAGGACAGATGTACTAGAAATAAGTTCCAATCAAGAACTATTCTTCTAAAGAAAGAACCAAGAATCTTTTGAAGATCCTGAACATAGTACACCAGAAAACCTCCAAACTGGAAGAAACTTCAGAGGTCCAATGAATAGCCATCCAGCCATTGCCTGACACTTCTAGAGGCAGAAGCCACCTCATGAGGCAGTCCATCCCCACATCAAATAGCTGTAGCAGAAAACTACTTCTCCAGATCGAAGATCTGTTTGCCCGTGGCTACCGCCCACTGGTCCCTGGGAGGCGAGCAGGAAAGGCTGGATCCAAGTATACGCTCTTGCTTCTGACACCCCTACACCCACCCAGACCTCTGATTGGAAGAGACAGAGACCATGGCCCGTGGCTCCATCCCGACTCAGCTGGATCAGCCGGCCCTTCTCCTTCTTCCCAAACAGGCGGCCAATGGACGATTTGATGCCCTTGCGCTTGGCACCCTTGTGCAAGGAGTCCTGGCTGCTGTTGCTGCTGCTGGGGTTGCTGCCCTGATCCTCCAAGGCACTACAGGATGACAGCCAGGAGGGGGTGAGATAAGAAGGAATATACTTAAGTTATAGCTGGAGAGATGGAAGTTAGACTTAGGAAGAACTTATATTAAGTGTCAGGACTGGGGTGAGGGCAAGGGACTCCGAGCAGGTGTCTAAGGGAGACATGGGAACATCCTTTCCTGATGGTATTTCAAAGAGAAGTGAGATATTTCAGGTGCTTGGGACAGGCGAGATGCAGTCCCTGCTGAGGCAGAAAGAGGGATGAGGTGATCTCAGGATAGACAGACTAGATGTGGGGCCTGCCTCACTTACCTCTTCCCTTCTTCCTGACTCAGGGCTGGGTGGCCAAGCTTCTCTAGCCGCAGTGTCCTGGGTGAGGAAGGAGGAGAAGTCTCACATTTTATGGTGGCTTTATCCTCTCGGTTCTCTTCCCGAGACACTGGCGACTGAACAGACAGTGGAGCCGTCAGGGGATAGGGGGAGAGAGTTGGGGCCTGCCTACCCAGCCCAGAAGAGGCAGAGGAGCATGGAGAAATGCGGTGGAAGGCCCTGGGTGTCTCTGAGTTCAAACTTAAACTCAAGGGCCCTGGGGTAGTAGCCAAAGGGAAGGGCCTGGGAGCAACTAACCCATTAGTACCTGGGCCATCAGCCAGCACTCACCAGCAGCTTTCTCCTATGCTTTCTTAAGTCACTGGGCTGGAAGAGAGAGTGAAGGGTGAGCTCACACTCACCCTCTGGATGCCCTAAAGCCAACCCCAAGGGGAGCCCCATTAGAAGATAGGATTCCGAGCCTCACACAGGCCTGGGGAGAATCACGTCAGAAAAAAATCCTGGCCTGGAAAAACAAGCCAGTGTTCCCTCTGGAGGAGAGAAAGAGGTGTGGGCAGTAGGTGAGTTTCTTAAGCATTCTGGGCCTATCCAAAGAAGAGGGTGAGGAAGATACTGCACAGGCCCTCTCCAAGCCCAGGACAGGCTGGCGGCCTGACGTGTCAGGGTCTACACACATCATGGGAAGAAGACGCCCGGCCCAGCTGAAAGAAGGGGAGCCTGCCATCCCTTATAACCTCCCCCAGCACAGAGCCCAGCAATGGCCAGGGTGCTCAGCAGCCGCCTCTCACCAGGGTCATGACCCCCATGCGGTCCAGGTCCTGGGCAGTGCTGCGTGAGGTAAGCTTAGGTGTGGAGCGGCCGCTGAGCGGGGGGGACGCACTGGCCAGGGACAGGGCGGTCAGAGAGGTGGGGATGGAACTGCGCTTGCGCAGCTGTGTCAGGTTTAAGGCCTCCATGCTGCCGCTCGTCACACGTGTCTCAATCTCCTCAGCGCGGAGCTCTGTGGACTCCTTCTCTTCCTGAATCATCCTAGACAGTGGGCAAAACCAGACCTCACCATTAGCCCCAGAAGGACCAGCAGGAGGCAGAGCTTGGTGATGCCTGCACTCTCCGACCACACACGGATGGCAGGGCCCATTGTTGTGGCATCGTGGGTATTCACGAGATTCGGCAGGCATGCTTGTCCTGTCCTACGCGGTGGGGCTTAGAAACACGTCTCTCTTGTTAGCTGGCCTGCTTCCCTAGTGCAACCACAGCAGTTGCTGAGGAAGGAGGCAATTCAGTCAGCGAAACAGCAACTGTGCTACAAGTCAGAATCCTTATCCTACCACGAAGTACAAGGGTGACCTTGAGTCAGGCGTTTGGCTCTCTGTGCCTCTGTTCCCAACATATTCCACATCTGGAGTTGTCTAAGTCAGTAGTTCCCAAACAAGAACTTTTATCCAATACTGATCCCGATGGGGTTTTTGCTGTTCCACAGAAAAATGAGCAAAAAGATGATGATGGTGAGAGTGTGCGCAGGAGGTACTCAGCGCGGAACACGTGCACATACACACTCACACATACACGTGCGGATGAAAGGTGCACACGAGCGGATGAAAGGTGCCCATGTGCCCATACACACTCACACATACATGTGCTGATGAAAGGTGCTGACTGTCCTCCAAAAAGAAGGATTTATCTTTATTCTTTATTCTGAGAGTAAGTCCTTCCTGCTCTTTCATTTTACAGAATGATTGTAAAAGTAAAGTAGTTATCTTTAATGTTTTACTGTGCAAAATAAAAAGTGGGTGGTCCTAGCCTGAGCAAGAGCAAGACCCCATCTCTACTAAGAATAGAAAAAGTAGGCTCTGCGCCTATGGCTCAACGAGCTAAGGCACCAGCCACGTACACCTCAGCTGGCAGGTTCGAATCCAGCCTGGACTCGCCAAACAACCATGACTGTAACCAAAAAAGAGCCGGGCATTGTGGTGGGCACCTGTGGTCCCAGCTACTTGGGAGGCGGTGGCTAGAGACTCACTTGAGCCCAGGAATTGGAGGTTGCTGTGAGCTGTGATGCCACAGCTCTCTAGCCAAGGTGACAGCTTGAGGCTCTGTCTCAAAAAAAAAAAAAAAAAAAAAAACAGCTGGGTGTTGTGGCAGGCGCCTGTTGTCCCAGCTACTCAGGAGGCAGAGGCAGGATGATTGCTCAAGCCCAAGAGTTTGAGATTGCTGTGAGCTATGACACCACAGCACTCTTGTCTGAGAAACAGAGACTCTGTCTCAAAAAAAAAAAAATTGGTGGCTGTATGTCAATACCCTTCTCTCTCTCTCTCCCTCTGTATGTGTATGTGTTCATGCATGTGTGTGTGCTTTCCATGTAACAAGTCTGTGAAATCCAAAAGTTTGGGAACCATTAAACTAGATGACCTCTCTAACTTGTAAAGGTCTGATACACTCAGACTCAAATTTCTCCTTGCTGTTTAATATCATTAACATTAATAGACTCATTAAAAAGGCAGAATAAAGTAAAGGTTTTCCCAACTTTTCCTGCCACTATTTCTGTTTGATGCCTCATTATGGACAGGAGGCACAGCACAGTGGACCAAATATAGACTTCAGTTTCAACCCTGATTCTACCATGTACTGTATGGCTCTCTGCAAGTCACCTAACCCCTCTTAGTTTCTGTTCCCTTGTCTGTAAAATGAGGATCAGGCTGCCTACCTCTGGGACAGTGCTAAGACTGGCAGTAGCATTTATAAAGCTCTCACTCTGAGCTGGCCTCAGCACGTGGGAGCCAGACTCATAGAGGTTATGATCAGCTGCAGAAGCTGCAGGAACACAGCTTCCGTCCTCCCAGTCAGCTACCTCACCGGCCCTGAGAGGGAAGATGAACCCTAAGAAGTCAATTGGAGGTCCTCCCCTCTTGGTCTGGCACTGGACCAAAGCCTTGCCTGATGTCCCACCAAAGGTCTCTCGAGTATGACACTCTAAGGTGGAGCTATAAGAGATGAGCCAACATGTGCAGGATTTTTCCTGCAGTACCCAAACACAACCCCCACACAGGCACTTCCCAGGCCCTCCGCCCCACCCTAACCTGATTTCTTCATTGATAGCATCCAGCTGCTCCTGCAGCATCATGGCCAGGGTCTGGGCATCTGAGTGACCACCGGGGGAGACAACATCCACAGAGCCCACCAGACCCCCTGGCTCATCTTCATCGACGTCAGAGATCTCAGGGTCACTGTCAAAGGCAGGGGCAGCCGAGGAGGCCAGTACCCCAGGCAGTGGAGATGACTCCCAGTCCTTAACAAACAAGGAGGTAAAGGAGTAGCAATAAGACACCCAGATCATTGCAAAACAGGATTCTCTACACCTCTCCTGGGCAGCACTGGAATCTCCTGGGAGCTTGTTAGAAAAACAGAATCTCAGGCCCTTCTACCAGACGTACTGATTCAAAACCTGCATTTTAACAAGATCCCCGGGTGAACTATTCACACATTAAAATCTAAGAAACACTGCTCTAACTTCTTTAAAAACTAGCTAGCAGAGTGGTTAACAACAGATTCCAAAGACAGACTACCTTTGCTTAAATCTTGGCACAATGAAACACTGGTTGTGCAAATGTGGAAAAGTTGTTTTAAATTCTCTGTGCCTCAGTTTCTTCATTTGTAAAATGAGGGCAATAATACGTGTAGCACCTCATAGATAGTTGTGAGACTAAAACGAGGAAATGCACGTCAAGCCCTCAGCATAGTACCTGGCACAAAGCGAGTGCTAAATAAAGCCCACCAGTTTCTATTCGTACAAACCCACAAAGCAAGACTAGATCCAGGAAATAAGAACAGGCCAAGCAGGCCTGACTGTGTCTCCCAGAGCTTCAGCACATTGCAGGATACAATGCAGGTCACTGCAGGCCAACCCTGAGAGGCAAGCAGCTTCTCAGAAATCGTCCTACAAACCTCTTCAATGGACAAAGGCCCAGAAGATGAAAGGGCAGAGAAGTGGGCCAGGAGAGCCAGTAGAGCAGGGAAGACAGGAAGGGGTCCAGGGACAAAGAGGTTCTCTAACACCATCCTCTGTGACCCAGGCCCCCTAACTCCCTCTAGGGCTCTTTTAGCTTCTGTAGCCTTTAGTCTGAGCTCCAAGGCAACTGCTGTTTTTTTATAGCCAGAAAGAACAAAAGAGCGGAGAGAAAAAGTGGTGCCTTCAGACTGTGACTCTCCCACTAGACTAGACGTTTCCTCTTTCTTTCCTTCTTTTTTTTTTTTTTTTGTTTGAGACACAGTCTTACTTTGATGCCCATGGTAGACAGCCATGGCATCACAGCTCACAGCAACCTCAAACTCTTTGCTCAAGCGATTCTCTTGCCTCAGCCTCCCAAGTAGCTGGGACTACAGGCACCCACAACAACATCCAGCTGTTTTTAGAGATGGGGTCTCACTCTTGCTCAGGCTGGTCTCGAATTCCCAAGCTCAAGCAATCCACCCACCTCAGCCTCTCAGAGTGCTAGAATTACAGGTGTAAGCCACCTCATCCAGCTAGATGAGGGATTTCTTTTTTTTTCTTTTTCTTTTTTTTTTTTTTTGAGACAGAGTCTCACTATGTCACCCTGGGTAGAGTGCTGTGGCATTTCAGCTCATAGCAACCTCAAACTCTTAGACTTGAGCAATTCTCTTGCCTCAGCCTCCCAGGTAGCTGGGACTACAGTTTCCCACCACAATACCCGGCTATTTTTTGTTACAGTTGTCATTGTTGTTTGAGCAGGCCCAGGCTTGGTTCCAACCCACCAGCCTTGGTGTAGGTGGCCAGTGCCCTACCCACTAAGCTATGGGCGCTGCCCTGATTAGGGGTTCCTTAAGGGCAGAAATGAATCTTCCCCTGGGACTAGGAGTTCCCTCTTTCTCCATCTGTATCTTCTATTGCCCCAGAGTATTTAAAGGACCTGGGCTCAAGACAGAACATGATTAACAATTATGGGACCCGGCAGGAACCTTCCCCAAAAGATGGAAGTCGGTCCTCTTCTGCTCCCTATCTTCCCTCATTCCTCTCAATCTCAGAGGCAGATTCAGACAGAAAGAATTTACAGCTGCTTCTCAGAGATCTCCAGATGCCACCCCAAGGGCCAGTTAACCTGTCATCCTCCCTCACCTCCCCCATGAGCTAGCTTTTGTTCCAGAAAGCTTGCCAACTCCATCTTACTCCTGAAGCCCCTCCCTGACCACCAGAAACACACGCCTGCACACCCAGGCACATGCACACACACTTCAGTGGGACCTCAAGGGCTGGTCGGCCACCCGCCAGCCCCCACCTCTTACCCAGCAGGAGGCCGAGGCAAGAGGGGGGGCACAGCTGTTACAACTGACAATGGCTCCAACCCCAAGGCTGCAGCTGTCGTTGACATGAGGGAAGATTTGCCCTGCACACCAGCCGTCTATGTAACTGGAGCCAGGCACGCGGCCGAACTGACCCCAAACTCCCTGAGGAGAGCCCTCCACACTCACCCCTCCACCCCCCTCACCTTGGCAGACTCTTCCTTCAGTGCCGAATAGCGGCGATGCAGACCTGGGGGTGCATGGGTGGTTGTGCTCAGGGAGAACCGCACATCTGCTGCACTGCCCATGTGTGACCTTGAGAGAGGGAGAGAAAGGACAGGCCCTGAGGACTGAGCCCCAGAGCACACCCTCTGGACCCAAAGAGCCAAGAGAACTTCAATTCAGAGAAGTCTTAGCAGGACATAGAGCTGTCACAAGTATCTGAGGGATTGCCATGTAAGCAAGAGATCAGACTTAGTCTCTGCTGCTCCAGGGCTCAGAATGAGCCAGGGGAGAAAGTTCTAGGGAACAGCTTTCTGTATAGCATAAGAAGGATCTTCTAGTGTCAAGAGTTGGCTTTATGATGCCACTGATGGTTTTCAACAAGTTGAGCTCCCCATCAATGAGGCAGAGGCTCTCTGGGCACCCAATAAGAATGGTGCAGGAGGGCTTTGGGCACTGGGAGAGATTGGAAGGGATGATGCCTAAAGGCCTTTTTTACTCTGAGGGTCTTTGTTAATAGGTATCCTCTCTAGCACCTTTCCTCAAAGCTGCCCATAATCTGGACCGAGTCCCTGGGTGAAATTCCAGAGTGTATTCCACTCCTAAGAGCATATTCCAACCCTGAGTTTGGGATTCCCAAAAACAACCCTCTGGAGCATCTAGAAGCCTATCCTAGTGACACTTCCCATGCCTTCCCAGCTTGGAACCTTTGAAGGAGCATAGGACAAAGGAACAGACTACATGGGAAAGCTGGACAGATAGGGCAGTTCCTGCCTAACCACTTCCCGTCTCCCCTGTAATTCAGCCCAAATCCCACGATGGGGTCAGTGATGATTCTACAGTCAAAGCCAAGAATTCTCAACCATTAAGGAAAGCAAGTAGTGGCAAATGGCTTGCTGTACTCTGCCTGGGCCACATCTTACTAAGGGAGGGGCGTCCCTTATGGTCAGTAGGAAGGGAGAAGTAGGAGGAATCCCAACTACTATAGCTGTCTCCATTCTCTGCTTCTCTGCACACCTGTACAATAATTCCAGATGAAAGTTGAGTTAGGGGATAAGCTCTCAAGTCTCTACCATCCAGACACCCGCAGGCTTCTCTTCTTCAAGCTCAATGTCCCTTTCCCTAATTCCAGCACTCCTCTCCACACATACATATGCAGATGTCCTCTACCCTTTCTTCTCTATGGTAGCTGATCCTCATCTCCCTGACACAGTAAGAGCATGACCAAAGGGAACCACAGGCGTTCTGATCTAAGAGACTTTGGTTTGGAGAGAAAACAGCTAGAAGCCATGAGCCCTGAGTGGCATCATCTACTTCAGCCTCCTTGATCTTCACCCTACTCTCTGGACTGAGAACTGAGGTCTGAGTCCAGAGACATGGACTTAATTCAAGCCTTAAGAGGTCAGCTGCACATACCATCTCTTAAAATATTTTCAGAAAAAGGGATGCCACAATCATACGATTAACATAGCACCTCAGCTTCCGGTAAGGAAGTTTCAGATGCCTCATTTCAATCTCTTCTGCTGCCTTTCTGCCAGCTGCTGAACTAAGGTGGCCCTCGACTCTCGGGGGAACTAGAGTGAGTGGCAGTCTACCAGTGGGACTTGTAGGACATGGGAAAGTAAGGACTCAACAGACTCTCTCAAGGGCATTTTCTCTGTCAGGGAAGCAGGAAGCACGGGCTGCATCCCATGGTGGGGAAGGAGCATTATCTGATTACTCGCCTCTCAGCATCCCTCAGAGGACACGTGAGCCCTTCCAAACTTCCCAGCTCTGCTGGGTACTTTGACCAAGTCCTCTGAGTCTCAGTGTCCCACCCTGAATAAGAGGAGGACCCTGAGGTCCTGGGTGATCTTTTGGTGGGGGGAAGTCTCCTTCCTCAGGGTCCATCCAGGACCCCGTCCCAGCACATCCAGCCTCCCGTGCTCCAGTACCTGGAGTGGATGCCATCCACAAATGGCCCCCCTCGACCCTTCAGCTGGTCCACCTCTTGGCGCAGCTTCTCAATCTCTTCAGACAGGCGGCCCTGTGCCAGGCAGAGCCAGGGTGGGGGTGGGGGCCAGGGAGGGGCAGACAGGAAAGGACGGGAGTCAGAGAGGGACAAAGAAGACAGCAGATTTGGGGAGAAGCAGGAGAAGGCACTGCAAAGTCCAAAGCCGGGGCCATGGGCCAGGCCCACAGAAGACACCAAAAGAGAAGAGGTCCAACTGGAAAGTGAGCAGAAGGGTGGGCAGAGGGACAGGGCCAGAAGGGGTCTGTCTGGGGAAGGACTCTGCTGGAATAGGCCTGAGGCCCCATCGCCACCACACAAACGCAGGGCAAACCAGGCTGGGCAGCACAGGGCCCCACATGTCCTCCCAGACCTCACAGACATCACTGAGGCAGAGCTAGAGGCTGATCCTCCCAGATTGACTGGACTCTGGCCACACCAGGGTTTGAGGCCCCCCTCTAAATCCTGGGGTTGAGCTCTTGCTGGGCCCTGTCTCTCTGCTGCCCACCCTATCCCCTAGGCTATGGCCTCAGTTTCCTCCTTCCCTGTGGGCAGTAATGAGTCTACCATGGTGACCATAGTGAAGAATAAAGAAATCACGTATGCACTCGGACCAACAGGGCAGCTATGTGGAAAAGCTGTGCGTCCTCTCCCGGCACTCCTGCCCTCCCAGGCCGGAGGGGTGGCCGGCAGCCGGGTACCTTGTGGCGATGCTGCTCCTCGATCTGCCTCTGGGAGCTCTCCAACTCCTGGATCAGTGTGTTCTGGGGGAGAGCAGCTGTGAGCTGGGCCCCCACCCCTGCCCGTCAGCCCCGGCCTTCCTCTCCCAGCACAGGCCTGACCAGGGGCGCCCATCCACCCCTCCTGCCCTCCCGGGACCCCCGCCCCCTGACTAACCTCTCCCAGCCCGACCCCGCCCTCCAGGCACCTTCTCCTCGAGGGCGGCCATGCGCTCCTTGAGGTGGAGCTGCAGGCGCTCGTTGGACTCGCTAAGCAGCCGGTCCACGGTGTCTGACAGCCGCTTGTTGTGGTCCTCATTCATCTTCTCCCGCTGGCGCACCTGCACAGCTAGCCCGCCTCGTACCAGGCCACCCCAGGGCCGTGTTGCCGCCCTTTCCGGGAGCAACCCACTCCCACTGGGCTGCACCCTCTCCCCTGTCCTCCTCTGGTCCTCTGGGAGCCCCTCTCCAGCTCTCCCAGCCTCCTCCTCCCTGGCTCTGTCTGTGACTCTGTCCCTGGCTGGGCCCTGCCTCCGTGCCCTTCCACAGACCATCCTGGGAGCCTACCCTGGGGGCAGGGAGGGGGCCTGAGGGCCCAGCCCAGTGCCCTCACCCTTGCCAGCTCCTGGTTCTTCTCCTCCAGCTGCCCCTCCAGCTGGCGCAGGTGTTCCTCGATGTTGCCATGCCGCTCTTCAGCCTAGGGGCAGAAATGGGGCGGTGCAGCCTGTAGATGTCTTTGCTCCTCCCACCCAGGCCCCACATCCCATGCACTATGGCGCCAGGGTGGCCTTGGGGATCAGGGCCTCAGGCACAAGTGATGCCAGCCTTCACTTATCATCTTGGAGCAGAACTGCCATCCCCCTACCTTTCTTCTCAGACAGCCTGACCCCAGCCAGGTCTCCCCCACCTCCTCCTGCTCAGGCTTAGGCTTAAAACATCCTGGGGCTGGCAGCTCAAGAGATTACAAATCCACCTCATGCTTCTAGGAAAAAACTCTATCTAAAAGAATGAGCTACCGTAAATCCGTTCCAGAGAGAGGGAACTGCACTTAAGAGCAGAGACTCACGCCAGACTGCCCGGGTTCAAACCCTGTTTCCCTCTCTTATCAGCTGTGTGACCTTGGGGTTAGTTTTTTATAGTTTCCTTAACTATACAATGCAGATAGTAACAGCACCTATGCCCACTGGATCACTATGAGGACCAAATAAAATAATCCACCGGAACACTTAAACATTTAGAACACAATAAGCACTCAACCTCTGCTGTTAAACCTAGTGGGGGGGGGGGCAGTCTCCCTCTCCATTCATGCATCTCCAACAATGGAGACCCTACTCTCTCTGCTGACAAGATATTCTACAATAATATACATCTTATGGACAGAAAAGCCTTCCTTAAAATATTATTCACTTCAGCCCTTCCCTTCTTGTCAGTTATCAGGAGACACCAAAGCTCAGCATCCCACAAGTAACATCCTCTGCTGAAATGTAAACCCAGACCTTCATTCCTAGAGGCTGGAAAGACCTCAGAGACCACCACTTCCAACTCCACCGCTGTAGAGGTTGGGAGAGGGAGGCCCAGTTAAGGAGGGGTGACCTTTCCCAGGTCAGAGCCAGTCAGTGGCAGAAGCAGACTTGGCCCTGGGCCCACTGAGGTACAGGTTGCGGGTTCCATTCCCAGAGCGCTAGGCCAACCTCTATCCTTCAGGGATTCCAGGCCTGGTTGTTACTAAACACTGACTTCTTTCTATCCATGGGTTGGAGGTAGCTACAATGAGATCACATTAGGCCTCCTGAAAGTCTCTACTTGCTGAAAATGCTCCAGAAGTCTTTTGATTGACCCACCACATGTCCAAGTCCATGCATTTACCAGAACCTGTTATGTTTTTAGCCAGCACACTTCCTAAGAATTATTACACCATAAAGGCGACTATCCACTAGGTAAAATTATATTCCCTTTTATTGATCCCAAAGCTGCGGCCTTCAGGCCATCGGGGTGGTCCCTATATCTAGAATCCTTCAGTTGGGTAAAGAAAGACGTGCTCGGCTAAATTCCCATCCCTATCCCCACCGTGGATGTACAGACTCTGAACATGACCTCCTCTCAGCTATGGTCTTTCCAGAGATGAAAGTCCTAATCTTTCCACTCCAGCCCCAAACAAAAGAAAGTATTAAACACAATGGTGTAAAGGGCAATAACAACACTTTGCATCTGCAGAGTCTTTCCTTCTTCTTAAAGTGCTATCACACCCCTTCTTATGGGATTGCCACATCCCTGGGGGGTGATGAGGGCAGGGATTACTGCTCCTAGCTGACAGGCACATGGCAGGTGTGTGTTTCCTGAAGTCACCCAGTGGGATGCACTCTTCTGGTTCCCAGTTCAAGGTGCCTCCCACCCTCTCCATTCCCTGCCAGGCTCCCAAAGAACTTGTAACAGGAGACAAAGGCAGAAAGATCCCAGGCCCCTGGCCCACTTGCCTTGGTGAGGGCTGCAATTCTCTGGGCCAGCTCAGCCTCCACCTCTGGCAGCGTCTCTGCCCTGCGCATTGTCTGCTGCAGCTTCTGCTCTGCCACCTCCAGCAGCTCCTGCAGGTGTCGGGCCTTCTCCTCACACTAGCAATGTGGGGGCGGTGAAGTGATTCGAGTGGGAGCGCGGAGCTCCACCCCCACCCAGCCTCAGCCGAGAGGAGGTGACAGGTCAGAAGCAGCAAGGGACAGTCTTGGTTCACGGCTGCACAAAATGCCCTGATTTCCCCTTTCCAAAGGTGACCTGCCAGACCCCAGGGGCTCCCAGGCCACCAGGGAAGGTGCAGGCACAATCATGAGGACCTCTGGGATTAAGTGAAATACCCATCCCCGCCCCATCGGGAGGAGTTACCTGGCGGTGTAGGGACTCCTTGTTGGCCAGCTCATTCTCCAGTTTGTCATTGAGGTCATGGATGGATGTGGCCTCGCGCTGAGCAGCCAGGTAGCGCTTCTCCAATGTGGTGATCCGCTCCTCCATGTCTTCCTTCTGGGCCAGAGCCTGGGTGGGAGAAGAGGGAAGAGGGAAGGTCACCAGCCTTTCTCTGCTCCTTTCCTGTCTGCACCTCCCCACCAAGACCTGGCTGGCTGTAACCCAGAAAGGGACATGATCCATGCTCCCCTGTCCGTGTGTGGCCTTGACCCTCCCCTCCCACAACTCCTCCTATACCAGACTCTGACAGGCATCCAGTCTTGCCCTCTCCTGACCTTGACTGGCCCTCCCTGAAGATCCTCCCAAGTGCCAAACTCCTGTGCACAGCAGGATGAGGCCACCAAGAATAGGCCCATCCCTTGCTCACCTCCCGGAGGTCCCGCTGATGCTTGCTGCTCAGCTCCTCCGACTTGATGAGGTCTCGGCGGGCCGTGCCCAGGTCCTCCTCAAGTTCAGTCACAGTTGCTGTCAGGGTGACCAATCGTTCCCGGGTCTGGCTCAACTCAAAGTTCTGCTTCTCCAGGAGCTCCTGCAGTTCCTCCAAACGGCCTTCCTCATCCTCCAGAGACAGCGAGCTATCAGTCCATCTTGGGGACCCAGGGTATCCCACACCCGTGTCCTGCCCCAGGAAGGTGGGAGAAGGAACACCTAGAGCAGATTACAGCTGGCCCCAAGGTCAGAGCCCCAGAAGTTCACTCCTGACAATGACCAGACACCCTTGTTCTCTTGTGTATCTCTTAAGAAAACCATTTCTAGTTTTACCTGCTATTATAACCCGGAAAGGGGCATGATTAGAGAAACAAGGGCTCAGAGAGAGAAGGAATTTTGCCTCATGCTGCCACATAAGGTTGATGTCACCTAATAATACAAGTGGACACATAGAGAAAGTGCCCAGCAGTATACTGAGCACTAAAACAAAAGTCAACAGATTTCTTTGCAGATGGGATGGGGGAAAGAAGGAAAGAGAAGTGGCAATATTAGAGAAAGCCTCAAATTTAATTCACGCAGTTACTCCACTGAATGAAGACAAGGCGGGGCCTCCCACCCCCCCACCTGGAAGAACACAGCTCCCAGGGACCCACCTTCCATAGGCTTTTCGGCCCCAGCTCCACAGTCCCTTCCTCTTCCGCAGCTCCATCCCGCACCCCTATCCCCTGCTGCAAGGCAGACACCTGTAGGGCACAGTCCCCAAGAGATGAGTCAAAGAGAAGAAAACCTCCCATAAGTTCCAAACTCTTCTGAGCCCCCCTCCTAGAAAGAGGTACCTAGCCTAGCCTTGTTTTGTAGCTACAGTTTGGGAGAAATCCCAGGAGGAATGGAGTGGGACACAGGGGTACACCAGCCCGGACTTTCACCAGCTGCAGTCTGTAGAACACGTGTGGGCAGGCAGCTTACCTGCTGGTGGGCACCTGCCAGCTGCTCCTCCAAGGTAGTCACTCGCTCCAGTGCTGCCCGGAGCCGCTCTCGAACCTGTCCAAGGAAAGGGGAAATGGAGGAAGGGGCCCCACTGGATTTGACTGGAACAGTGTGGGCTTAGCCAACCACTGCTGGGCATCAGGGAAAATGAAGGGCCTGCCGGGAGGCAAATTTGTGGGAGGGAACCTAGAAGGAGCACCGCGTAACTAGGCCGATGGTAGGAGTGAGCCCGTTTTGAAGCTAGAAGGAAAGTTTCCCTAAACACTGGAGGGAGAAACCTCGTAGAAGGGACACGCTGCGGCTCCAGGGAAGTCTGGCTACAAGGGGGAGGGAGGGATGTGGGCACCTTCTCGTCCAGGGCTTTGTGGTGTTCAAACAGTGACTTGAGGGCCTTCAGCACCTCCACCTCACTGGAGACCCCCGAAGGCGACTGGGCCTGGCGCTTCACCACAGTCATCCGCAGTGACCGTTCGTGGCGGGACACCAGGCACTCCAGATGTTCCAGAAGCAGCTGGCAGGAGTGAGGCGGAGAGGAGGTTGAGAAGGAGGGTTGTGAGCATGTGCCCCAGGGGCTACGAGCAGGGCCCACTGAACGACACGAGCACAGCCCTGCCACTGTGAAGTGCCAAAGTCATCCACACTAGTTCACAGCTGCTGCCCAGCTGAACACCACCGCCCGGCCTCTCCCCCATGAGCCCCACCTTTCAATGATCCAGCAACTGCAGGAGGAAAAGCCAGCACTGGAAGTTAAATGATTTGCCTGTCCCTCTAGGATGGGAGGCAGAAGAGGTAAGGATGGAGCTGGGGCTGTGCCTGGCCCCAGTCCTGCCTGCTCTGAGTGTTCGCACCCACCCCGCCCCCCACACTGGTCATCCCCACTTACCCTTGTGTTATTCCGTTCCGCTTTCAGTTCTGATATCTCTTCCTCTCGCTCTAGAAGCTGTTCCCGACACATGCTCAGCTCCCGGGTTAAGGTGGCAAATTCCTGAAAACCGCCAAGGCCCCTCAGTGCTTGGGGATTCAGCCCATTATTGGTGTCCTGCAGGCTCAGGTCAGGTGGGCTCCTCTCGCCTGTCCCTTACTTCCAACACACCCAGGACAGTAAACCTGCAACTAGCGTGTGGTCCCCCCGCAGGGTCCCCATCTCCGGGCCCTCCATGCATCCCAAGTGTGTGTTAGGAACAGAAGGGACAGAGCTGGACAGGAGTGTGAGGCAGTGGCTGAGTCTGCTCTGCAGCCACTTCCCTCCACCCCCACTAGCCACCAATACGACCAGATCGTGTCCTCCCTCCCACTTGGCATTCCCATTTCTCTGGCAATTCAATGACATTTTTCTTTAGAAGCTGATGGAAGGGAGTTCTGCTTCTGGTTTAGCAGAATAAGGTCTAAATAGAAACTGATGGATATCAGAAAAGGAAGAGAACATGGTTTTGAAGATAATGTCTGAGCGAGTGGCCCAGGGAGCTCTCTTCCAGCCCCTTCCCAGCCTTTGCAAGCTGCAGGTGGCAAGTGAAATAAGTAGATTGAAGGACCCACCTGCATAGGAGCAAGAGAGGTGCAGACCTGCCTGAGCAAGTGGACACAAGGCTTTAGTTCTGGCTTCCTGGGAGCCCCAGTCAACAAAGACAGGGCTGCATCCTGGCACCTGATGCCAGGCACTTTCCCTGGCTTAACCAAATGTCCACATGCCAAGGATTCCTTCCAGGGAGACCCACTCCCATACTCTCAGGTCCAGAGACCTTTCCAGCCTACCCTCCTCCATCAGGGCAAGCATACATGGGTGAGAGACTGACCCCACAGTTTCAGGTTCATCATATCCTATTTATTTAATTAAACATCATCTCATTCCAGAAAGGTTTTTCAGGTGAGTGGCCCAAATTCTGTGGATGCCAAGGTCTAAGAGTGACTGAACAGGCTGCAGCCACTCATAATTTCCAGCCTCCCTCACACCAAAGACTCATGAGCAAAGGAAGAACTCTCAAAGCAATTCCCTCCTAGCACTCCAAATCAGGCAAAAGGGCTAGAAAGGTTGTGGGAAGGGACGAGGGACCAGAGATGCCAGAACACGAGAAACCATGAACCCCTGACCCTATTCCTTGATTATTGCCTTTCTATCAGGGTCAAGTGTAACAGTGGTCAATGTCAAGCATCTCACACCTAGAAGCCAAGGCCTAGGCCTGAGCTTGCACACGTGCATGCACACAGTCCCACTTTCTCACACACATACACTCATGCACACACGTACTTATGCTGGTATCTAGAGATGGGACTCAGTGGCATGGCCCCAGCCTGACACAGGACACCACCACCAAAGGGATGGTGCTCTCCCTTGCCCTCGCCTCCAGCTCAGGGGCTGCCTCATTTCCCCACCCCAAGATGCCAGTCCCTTCCCTCCCTCCCCACCTCTAACCCATCCGACACACTGCTGTCAAGATAACCTCTTTTTTTTTTTTTGAGACAGAGCCTCAAGCTGTCACCCTGGCTAGAGTGCTGTGGCATCACAGCTCACAGCAACCTCCAATTCCTGGGCTCAAGCGAGTCTCCTGCCTCTGCCTCCCAAGTAGCTGGGACTACAGGCACCCGCCACAATGCCCAGCCATTTTTTTTGGTTGCAGCCATCATTGTTGTTTGGCGGGTCCAGGCTGGATTCGAACTCGCCAGCTCAGGTGTACGTGGCAGGCGCCTTAGCCTGCTGAGCCACAGGCGCTGAGCCACAGGCGCCGAGCCAAGATAACCTCTTAAAGCACAACACTGTCTACAGATACAAACTTCTTATGCTGTTGTTCAAAATTCCCTCTCTTAATTCCTTTCCATACACCTTGACCAGGTAACCTGGATCACTTTTTGTTTGTAAATACCAGAAAGCTGGCTCTGAGCCTGTGAGTGAGTAGGGCACTAGGCACATACACCATGGCTGGCAGGTTCGAACCCGGCCCGAGGCCTGCTGAACAACAACTACAACCAAAAAATAGCTGGGCATTATGGCAGGTGCCTGTAGTCCCAGCTACTTGGGAGGCCAAGGCAAGAGAATCACTTAAGCCCAAGAGTTTGAGGTTGCTGTGAGCTGTGAAGCCACGGCACTCTACTGAGGGTGACATAGTGAGACTCTGTCTCAAAAAAAAAAAATAGATAAATAAATAAATATGCCTTTGCTCAGTGGGCTCCCTGCCCCTAGAAAACCCTACCCTCTGTCACCAGCTGATGAATTTGTCCATTGAAGCCCATCTCAGAGGATACAGCCTCCTTGGGAGTTTTCCAGATTCTCCAGTGGAAGGCTCTTTCCCTTCTGAAAACTGTTTAGTGGTTAAAAGCACCAACTCAGGAGTCCACTATTCAACCACAATATCCGTGAGCACCTATCGTACTAAGTCCCATGCTGGTCACTGGGGATAAAGTGACAAGACAGAGCCCAGCCCTCATGAAGCTTCCAGTGTAGGGAGTCAGGTAGGCCTGGGACCATATCTCAGCTCTGTCCTCCTTAGCTGTGTGACCTGGGACAAGTTACCTAATGTCTCTGAACCTCCCCCCCTCTCCGATCTAGGTGACAGCCCTCTCTCCAGGCGTTGTTATGAGGATTAAATGAGGCAGTGTATAGAAAGCCCAAACCCATCAAAGATGGCTATTTTTATCACTGATGTTGTTCTCAACAACTCTGTCAGGCCGCTCTAATCTTCTACATTCTCTCCGAGTCATGTGGGTTCTTGCATGCCTCCTTCCTAGTCTACGAGCTCCTTGGGGACAGGGACTGGCTCATTCACTCCAGAGCATGTTCAGGGCCTCCTGGCCAGTGAGGAAGGAGGGGCCCACCCACTTCTTCTTCTTTTTTTTAGACAAGAGTCTCATTATGCCACCCTCAGTAGAATGCCATGGAGTCACCACTCACAGAAACCTCAAACTCTAGGACTTCAGCATTCTCTTGACTCAGCCTCCCAAGTAGCTGGGACTACAGGCGCCTACCACAACACCTGGCTAATTTGTTGTTGTTGTTGTTGTTGCAGTTGTCATTGTTGTTTTAGCTGGCCCGGGCTGGGTTCAAACCCACCAGCCTCAGTGCATGTGGCCGGTGCTGTAACCACTATGCTACAGGCACTGAGCCCCAACCCACTTCTTCACCAGAGCTCCACAGTCTTACCAATAAAGCATCATTTCTGACTCCGGACAGGAGAGTCACCCACTCAGGCCCAGACTTGGTTCTCCCCACACATGAGGAGAGAGGCTGCTATGACGCCTAAGCTGTCTGGCTCCTCAGGGGCTCCCCCAACCCCAGAGACACCCCCACCAGCTCAGGCTGGGCTACACAATGTGTCAGGCACCTGGGTTTGGCTACCCATCTTTCTGCTCATAAGAGGAGGTGGAGAGGGCAGAATACTCACACTGTGGCTGTGAGTACTGTGCTCACAGACAAACCCCACTCCTCCATGGGGCCTGATGACCCAGGTTCCTCCTCCCTTCCCCATCCTCAGAGCATGCATCGTGCCTGGAATATCTACTAAATGATAACTAAGAAGCCATAGAGACCTCCAGGGCCTATGCAGTGATAGAAAAGTACTGTGGTATGGTGAAGCCCTTAGCCTCTGGAGTCAAACAGTCCCAGGGTTCAATTCCTGCCTCCACCTCATAACTGAATGGAGCAACTTGTTAGTCTCCCCAACCCTTAGTTTCATCATCTGGTAAGAATTTAGTGAACAAATCTATGAGAACTCAGTGCTTAGTACATAGAAAATATATAATAGGCTGGGTGAGGTGGCTCACGTCTATAATTCTAGCACTTTGGGAGACCAAGGCAGATGGATTACCTGAGCTCAGGAGCTTGAGACCAACCTGAGCAAGAGCAACACCCCATCTCTACCAAAAATAGAAAAACTCCAGTATTGTGGTGGGGGCCTGTAGTCCCAGCTACTCAGGAGGCTGAGGCAAGAGGATCACTCGAACCCAGGAGTCACTGTGAGATATGTTAACACCACAGCACTCTACCCAGGGTGACAGAGTGAGACTTTAGCTAAGAAAGAAAGAAAGAAAGGAAGGAAGGAAGGAAGGAAGGAAGGAAGGGAGGGAGGGAGGGAGGGAGGGAGGGAGGGAGGGAGGGAGGGAAGGAAGAAAGAAATAAAAAAAATAAAAAAAGAAATAA
>CAUYON010114594.1:0-12817 GCA_963573935.1 Arctocebus calabarensis | reverse complement strand
ACGGCTGCAACCAAAAAATGCTGGGCATTGTGGTGGGCGCCTGTAGTCCTAGCTACTTGGGAGGCAGAGGCAGGAGCCCAGGACTTGGAGGTTGCTGTGAGCTGTGATGCCACGGCACTCTATCCAGGGTGACAGCTTGAGGCTCTGTCTCAAAAAAAAAAAAAAAAAAAAAAAAGACATGGTCTAAGATCATTCTTCTAGTGTGGTGCAGAGAAGCCAAAAGGTTGGATACCCCCGACTGGGGCCTTATAGCCCCAGTTGTCATGCAGGAGATCCTGGCCCTAAGAGGAAGAGTTGGGGGATGTCATTTTGAGCTTGGGGCATTCTTAAATTTTCCAGACTTTGCAGAGATCCATTGTCCACCTGAGGATTTACAGGACGCTTTTGCAAGCTGTTACTCCTTCTCAGTTTGTATCACATCTGAGATAACAAGTCTGTTAAATGAAGCAGGATTTCCTTTGGCTTGTGCTTAAACTGCCCTGAAGTGTCCAGGGTACAGCTTTTCTCTATGGTTCAGAGAGAACTAGCCTCAGGCCTGGGCTCTCTGTTTGCTTCTCCCCACTCACAGAATGTTTGGGCTTTGTATTCTTTTCTTCTAGGGCATTTTTGTTCTTACACAACCAAGAGAGAGGGTCAACTGTGTGGCTAGCCAATTAAGCCACGTAGCAAAGATGGAGAGAGTGGGCTGGGGTCTTCGTTCCAAAGATGCTATCATACTGGACCACCCTTGTTCTCTGGGAGCTCAGCAGGCAGACTTGGTGACAATTAAGCTAATTGTCTGTGGCTTGTCACAGGCCCGTTGCTCTGCAATGGGGTACCTGGGAGAGTGCTTACCTTGCCACTGGTTACAGCTGGTCTTCACTCATTCCCTGAGAACCTCCTGTGTGCTTGGCTTTTATGGAGGGTATACCTGGGCTGGAATGAGGGAGGAGGTGGCTGAGGTGCTATTCTTGCCTGTGGGTAGCTCATAATCTCTCTGAGATTGTTGCTTCACATTGGCATCTGGCGAAGTGGCTGGGGAGGAGCCCTGGCTGTGAGTGTTCATCAAAGGGAGAGACTGTGTGGGTGCAGCTCTGTGGAATGAGTGGGTGAGGGAATCCTGGGTCTTCTCACTTCCTGAGAAAGCCTCCTTGTTTTGAGTCTGCCTTCCCATATCCTTGGACAGTCTGAGGCTGGATGCAAGGCCTTGGCCGAGGTGTGGCCACGCTGGCTGATAGTGTGCAGAGGGCTGGTGGGTGTGTCTCTGGCTCTTGGGATCTGTCAAGTGTTTAATTTTCTGCAGATGGAGGTTGGCAGGAGAAGCTGTGATGCAGGGACGTGCAAGTGAGAGTTAAACTTTGAAAAGATTGCTCATATCTAGCAGTTGACTTTTGAAGTGCTTTACAGTGGGACATTCACCTATCCTAGAGCAGAGAGAGCTGGTGGGTCCTGTGGTCTGTGGTTTTTATGGTGGGGGCATAGAATGAGGGATAGATAGACAATTTTTATTCTCAGAAAGAGCAGAGGGGAATGAAAGTCTGGACTAGACTTATTGGAGCCCTAGATGAGAGTTTTGCTCAATTGGTGTCTTGCAGGGTAGAGAATTAAGTATTTGGGTAGTATGTTCTCCAGCTGAGTTGGAATGTCTGAGCCTAGTCACAGGCCAGCATCTGCTCTAGACCTGTCACGAAGTGCTTGCTGGAGTGTAGCCTGTTCTGTGCCTGGCACTCCTGAGGGCCAGGGCGTGGTAGAGATCCTGAGGCCTGATATTTACAGGAGCCTGGAATGAGTAGATCAGAGTCACAGAAGTATATGAGATCCTAGAGTATTGGTCTAGTTGCCTGCCTATTGCAAGAGAACTTTCCTTGGTGACCTTTAGAGCCAGTGATTGACCAGTTCCAGGGTTAACCCCTGATGGTCAGTGTGCTACATTGCACCTGAATCCAGTCTCTCCTAAATGAACTATTTCATCTCTTCTGGCTCTCCTGGGACATGGAGATTGCTCAATTTCTGCATTGTTCACGTCTCCTAGACTGGACCTTCTTCCTCACTCAGGAATCAGTTGACTCAGGCTGGGCAGATGCTGCTTCAGGTCCACTGGTTTTTCTCTGGTGCTCTTGGTGCTGATGATTGGCATAAACTGTGCCTGGTGCTACCCACTGACATCTGTTATCTCATTCACTCCTCACAGCAGCCCCAAGGAGATAACAGGTGTTATCTCCACTATAGAGGCGGAGAAACTGAGGCTCAGCAAAGTTTATAACTTGTCCAAGGTTGTAAAGCCAGGAAGTGGTGTGGAGCTGGGATTTAACTCTGGGTTTGTCTGATGCCAGGGCAGGTATATCTACCTTGGGCAAAGCTGTGAGTGCTGTGATGCCCGCAGTAGATAAATGCCCACCTGAACTCAGGGCACCATATTCCATGTTTTCTGGGTCCATATTGTTCTGGTGTCGTCCAGCCAGGGATGTCAACTGCTTTGTGAACCTTTGAGGTAACCCTTGATAAAGTCCTGAGGCATGCTCTGCCAGGGCAAAGTGTGGCACCCCTGGTTGGGAGGCCCTTGTGCTATAAGGTAATAAATACTACTGATAGGATTGGATGGCCGCATCCTGCAGAGTGCATTTTGGGTTTGAGTCTTAGTTCTGTCACTGATTTTCTGTCAGGTGTGTAGGAAAACCTCTCTTAGCCTCAGTTATCTGTATTTTTTTTGTTTTTTTTTGTTTTTTGAGACAGAGTCTCACTTTGTCGGCCTTGGTAGAATGCCATGGCGTCACAGCTCACAGCAACCTCCCCTTCTTATGCTTAGCCAATCCTCTTGCCTCAGCCTCCTGAGTAGCTGGGACTACAAGTGCCCACCACAAACCCTGACTTTTTTTTGGCCTAGGCTGGGTTTGAACCCACCACCTCTGGCATATGGGGCTGGTGGTCTATGCCTTTGAATCACAGGCGCTGCCCCCCGGCTATTTTTTTGTTGCAGTTTGGCCGGGGCAGGTTTGAACCCAACACCACCCTTGGTATATGGGGCCCGTGCCCTACCCATTGAGCCACGGGCACCACCACCCAGCTGTCTGTTTTGTATATCTATGTTGTATCTGAAGTGGAGGAGGTTGTCTAGCTTACAAGGTTTTGGTGAGAATTAGGTGGTAGAAATGAAGATTTTTGGAACATAAATAGCGGTTGTCTTGGACTAGGTTCCCAGAAAATAGTGCCTGAGGCAAAGCTTAAGCACTTAATGTATTATTAAAAGGTATAATTGCAGGGCAGCCAGGGTGAAGAAAGAGAAAATTGGGAAGCAAGTTCAAGGTGCTGGTTTAGCAAGCTAGTCTTGCTGCCATTCCGGACATCTCTGCATAAGCCTCTGTGGAAACTATGCTTGAGACAGTTTCTTGTGGGAGACCTGGAGAAAGAAATTTTTTTTTTTTTTTTTGAGACAGAGGCTCACTAGGTCACCCTTGGTAGATTGCTATGGTGTCACAGCGCACAGCAACCTCAAAGTCTTGGGCTTAAGTGATGCTCTTGTCTTAGCCTCCCCAGTAGCTGGGACTACAGGTGCCTGCCACAACGCCCAGCTGCTTTTTTTGTTGCAGTCGTCATTGTTGCTTAGCTGGCCCGGGCTGGGTTCAAACCCGCCAGCCTCGATGTATGTGGCTGGCGCCATAACCGCTGTGCTACAGGCGCTGAGCTGAGAAAGAAATTTTTTGCTGATCTTCCATCATCTGCCCTTCTTTGGTCACAGTTACCTTATGAAGAGTTAACTATCCCCTCTCTCCTTGATTGTACTACTTGGCCCTTTGGCTACTGAGGAGGGCAGTGTGGTGCTACCCTGGAGTCTGGAAGTCATGGGAGGACCAGAGCTTCCAGCAGGGCCTGCACAGTCTCTACTGGGCTGAGGCACAGCAGGTGGCCTGGGGCCTAGGAGCTGGGTGAGAACAAGATAGTACTAGGCGGTACATAGATGCATCCAGCATAGTGGTGTATGGATTTAGTTCTTGTGTTTAAGTTCTTCTTAGGAGTTAGTCTTAGCCAGACTGCCAAGTCTATGCCAAGACCATGACTGAAAACACAACCTGGCTTTTCCGTCTTGACTTTAACTGCTATTTCACTGGTTGGGCACTGCAGTAAGAGACTTTGTGGTATTGATGGTACCTATGTGGGGAGGTGGGAGTCAGCATGTTTGGGTACCAGATAGAGAAAGTGTAAGGGTAGGTAGTGATGAACATCTGGGCATTGTTAGGTTCTTGGTGAAGGAAAACATTTCTTACACTAAGTCTTGGCTAATAGAAACTTGGAGTTGTGAGATGCGGATGCAGAGGGCAGCAGGGCCAGGTTGCACAGAGTCACAAGGGCCTGTGGCTAAGGAGGCCTAAGAAGTTCGGACTTTATCCTGTGGAGTGGAGAGCCACAGGAGGCCTTCCGTAACCCACTTGGCATTGGCCACTTTATAGGGCAGTGGTGGGAGGGAAGCCAGATGAGATGTGGTGAGGACAGTGTGGTGGGGGCTGGATGACTGCCGGGGAATTAGGGTGGATCAGATCAGTCTGATGGCTGACGAGTGACATCAGGTAAGGAGCGTAGAGTGCCTCTCTTCCTTGTGATGTGAGCCATGACAGCAGCTTGAGAGCCTGAGAGGACATCCATGTGCTTTGGTAGTAGAGCCTCCTGGAGCCTCTGGTCAGCTCCTTGTAGGTTGAGCATGTAGATCTTCTCAGCTTTGTCACCCTACAATTGGTCACAAACTGCAGGGGACACTAGGAGCCCTGTTCAGGCAGGTTTTACCCTTTCACAGAAGGCAGGCAGCTTCTTGTTCAATGCCAAGCAAGACCTGTTTGTTCTCAGCAAGCCCATGTTCTGTCTCTAGGCTGTTAAATACATTGCTAAAACTCAAGCTGTTCCATTTGGGTTGCAGCTGGGAGCTTGGCAGGGCTTTCTGCCTGATGAGGTAAGGGGAGAAGCTAAGAACGCTGCTGGTTTGCAGCTGGAAGTGTCTTTCCATGGCCGTTTGGCCAGGTTGTAAATGTCCTTTCCAAAGAGCAGGCTTCGGACCTCTGGTTGTATGTCTTGGAATTTCTCTATGCTTAGAAACAGTGCCAGTTGCCTGGTGGGTGAATCACTGTCACTAGGTTGTTGGCAGGCTTTGCAGGACCTCTCTGTGGGGGTCCAACTCTGGGGCTGCCCAGGGCCTTTGTGGAGTCTGTTTGAGACATGCCAGCTTTGTTTCCTTTATGCTTTAAGTATATTATAAAATATTTTATAAATTTCCTTGTAGAAAGATTAGAAAAACAAATAAACATAAAAAGAAAAATAAAGTTACCAAGATACAACTAGATATACAACTCTCTTCTTGGATATATAAAATGTGTATATACAGACAGATTAATTTTTTTACAAAAATGGAATTATAGAAATTCCATTTCTATACATATTATTTCAGCTACTTTTCTCCCTTATCTATAGCTATCTCTTTTATCGCTCTATATTTATACACATTTATTCTTACATGACCTGGAATAACCTATTATATGGAAAAATATAAAATCTTCTGTTGCTATAGTTTCCTAATTCGATCAAGTGTATGGTGAAGTATTATTTGTTGTATATCTGATGTTGGACAAACACTGTTCTGAACTTTGGGAATACATTTCAGATATGTGGTAAAACTTAATATTGTTTTCTGCTCAGACTTGGTGTCACTTTGTTCCCCCCAAAGGGAGTCTGACATTGTCCATGCCCAGGCCTATTATGCATAGGAGGGCTTTTGGCAGCACTGGACACTTTGTGGAAGCACTGGGCTGGAACACATACTCTTGTCCACTCTGTTGTAAGCAAGCTCGGTGCAGATATCAGATGGGGTAGAAGTTGACTTTTCCCATGTTGTGGGACGCAGTCCTACTTGTATACTGCCTTCTTCAACTTGGCCCTAATTAGATGGCCTTTTGTACAGAGCCTTTTGAGTTCAGGGGCCCAGGATCATGGGAAATGGGGTGAGGCTCCAAGATACCCTTGCCTGAGATGGAAGGGTTGATTTGGCAGTCTGGCAGCTGCTTGGGGGTGCCCTGCTTTTTTTGGGCCAGCAGAGTCGTCATCCCCCTCTCTTGCCAGAGAAGGACTTTGCAGACTCTTGGTAAGTCATTTCTCAAAACCCTGTCTGTGATTCTTTGAGGCTCTGCCTCCAGACAACACATTCCAGAGAAATTACAGCTGGTGTTCATGTAATGAAGGAACCTGGTTGCTTTCTCCTGAGTACTGTCTGAGGTATGGCCATGGATGGTATGAACAAAGTTATTTGAAAGGAATAGAGAGGCTTACCTTTTTGTATTTCCTTTATTTTCTTTGTTTGTAGTAAATTTCCATTTGAGCAGTCCAGTGGGATTTGGCTGAAGTAGAGCAGGAAGAGGAAAGACTGGCAGAGCTGGAATACAGATGGATGCTGGTCTTCCAGGACAATCTGGACTGCACAGCTGAGCTGGGAGATGATGTCTGGAGTTTCTGTTGTGTGCTGAGGTCCACTACAGTGGAGCTTGCCTCAGCTTGTGCCTGCTGCCCTCAGGGCTGGGGCTGCCTATTTCTAAACTTATGAGAACACAGCAACTGGCCTCTTCTCCATGTCAGCAGCCCAGCCTGAGCTTTTGGCCATGTGTAGCTGATTTATTTTTATATCCTGAGTGCCTAGCTCAGTGCCTGGCATGGGTCTTCTGTAAATATTTGTGAATGAGTCGGTGACTGGCCAGTGAGGACAATGTCTGCCAAGGAGCCTCACTACAGGAAGAGCAGTGTCTGCCGAGGAGTACCACCCCTGACTGCTTGCTCCCTCTAGCAGACACAGATTGACAGGGTTCAGTTTTATTCCTCTCTGGCTATCTTTTTATACCTCAATTTGGGGTTGGGTCCCCTGGGACGTATCATGTCAAATTTTCTGTCCTCATCTCTCCTGTACTGTTACCTCCTTGTAGGCAGAGGCTGACTCCCCAGATCCTGGCACTGTGCTGGCTCGTGTGTTGGAAGGTAAGATAGAAACAAATGGCAGTTTGTGAGCTGAGAAGGAGTGGGCCAGAATTTGAACTGATAGATGATTAGAACTGGAGCTGACTATACCCTGCCATGATTGGGCCTCTCATGGTGCAGGTGGTTGTCAGGAATTGAGAGGATGGGCCCTGTACTTAGGGCATATGGCCTCCCAGAGCAGGGACCAGAATTGAGTACATATCACTGGTTCCACATTCTGTGTTCTTTTTGCTGTTGATTCTGAATGTCCTTCTTAGCCTCTGTGTGCTAGGCCAGGATTTTACATGTGTGAAAGTATGTATATATATGCACTTGTGTATGTCTCTTTACCTAAATTGCTCTTTTTTACTGTTGATCCAGTAAATGTCACCGAATGTCTTGCAGACCGTGTTCCCTGTGATCATGAAACTCCAGGGGTCCATGTTGCTGATGGCCTGGTTTGGTATTCTGAGTAATGTGCAGGCCGAATTCTTCACCTCTATTGGTATGTGCCAACAGAACTGTCATCTTCCTGACCTAACTTAGCACAGATGCCTGGGAATGTCACTGCCTGATGCTTATTCTCATTCAGAATGGGATGGCTTCATCCACTGGTTTTGACCAGCTCTGGAGTGAGTGGAGCTTGCAGAATTGCTGTTTTCCCTGCTGAGATCCTGATGATGTGGAAAATTTGGGAGCCAACTCTGAATTGGGTCCTTTCTCCCTGGGAAACACGGGCTGCACTTGGCCTCTCTGGCCTTTTTGACCACCCTGCCCCTAGACAACAGAGTGATTCTGAACAGCAGACCCTGTGTCCTGAGGATCCAGCTCTTCTCTGATTTGAAGATTGAAAGCTTTTTTCCATGTGATGAGCCCCCAGTGATGTGACCAGTGGGTAACAGTGGGCTGTTTCTTGATTGTCACACAGTGCACTTATCCCAACTATCCCCCTGGGGCATTTGCCTTTCTCTTCCTGAAGTTGGGGGCCAGGATCATGCGAATGCTCATAGCCTCTTTAACCCCAAGTCTCCACGATCTCCAAAGAGGTGACATGCTCTTGGCCTGGGGGACTTGCTTCTGTACTGGTATTCCGTGCCCCAAGGGAGGAGCCTAGACATCCCTCATTGATTTCTCATGGGCTCTTTCTTCTTTTCCTCACAGGGCACATGACTGACCTGATTTATGCAGAGAAGGACCTGGTGCAGTCTCTGAAAGAGTACATCCTTGTGGAGGAAGCCAGGCTCTCCAAGATTAAGAGGTATCCAATGTCCTAAGTCCCAACACCCACCCTGAGTCAGCTTTCTTCCACCCTTCCTCCAAAGGAAGCCATTCAGGGTGCTTGTAAGGGGAAGCCCTTGAGAGGGTGATGTGGGGCTGGCCTGGAGGTTACTTCCTGCCAGTCCTCCAGAGAAGCCAGGTACCTGGTACATGCACTAAGGAGTCAGTTTTTTTTCCTGTTATAAGACCTTTACGCTTAAATTGGGCTTCCCAGCTCTTATCTAGATTAATGGCTAGAGCTTCTTAGCTCTTATCTAGATTAATGGGTATCTGTGGGAGTTATAATACCCAGTTTTTATTACCTCTTGATGGAAAGGGTGCTGGATCTCACCAGAGGAATTACCACAGGTCAGGACTCGTGTGAGTGGCCATGTTAGTCTTCCTTGTCCTCTGGTTCCATAGCTGGGCAAACAAGATGGAAGCCCTGACCAGCAAGTCGGCTGCTGACCCCGAGGGCTACCTGGCTCACCCTGTGAATGCCTATAAACTGGTGAAGCGGCTCAATACAGACTGGCCTGCACTGGAAGACCTCGTCCTACAGGACTCAGCTGCAGGTAAGGGACAGTGAGCAGATGCTTCAGTGAGGCCCTGTGTTCGTGTGTTTATGCCTGGGTGTTGGTGGGAAGTGCATAGTGTAAAAAGAGGTCTTAGGTTCAATTGGCTTTCCTTGTTGTTGTTGTTTTGCAGTTTTTTTTGGCCGGGGCTGGTTTGGACCCACCATCTCCGGCATATGGGGCCAGTGACCTACTCCTTGGAGCCACAGGTGCCGCCCTTTTTGTTTGTTTTTTGAGACAGACATCTCACTCTGATGCCTGGACTAGAGTGTAGTGGTGTCATCATAGGTCACTGCAACCTCAAACTCCTAGGCTCAAGTGATTCTTCTACCTCAGCCTCCCAAGTAGCTAACAGGTGCCACCATGCTAGGCTAATTTTTCTATTTTTAGTAGAGATGGATTCTTGCTCTTGCTCAAGCTGATCTCAGACACCTTGAGCTCAAGTGATCCTCCTGCCTTGGCCTCCCAAAGTGCCAGGATTATAAGTGTGACCAACTGCTCCCAGCTATCTACTTATACTGTAGAAATATATGTTTTTATGCAAAGTTAGAAAAAAAATGCACATAAGAAAATTATAATTCTTATTTAAAGGGTCCAGTGATATATACTACTAAATAGAGTTTTTCTGCATATGCATTTACATTAAAAAAAATGGAACCATACCTGTATACCTGGGGATATAAACTCATTTGCTTCAAAGGGAGAAAATCAATTAATAAAAATGAATCAAGTGAGCTGGGTGGTGGGACCAAGGCAGACTGGCCCCAAATGGCCTAGATAAGCACAGACCTCATCTAAATTCATTCCTTTCATTTATATCATGTCTAATATCATTCCTTGCAAGTATATCATGTCTGTTGCTAGATTTGTGACATAAGCATAAGCTCTTTCCCTTAGTTTCCCACATGGTATTCAGTATTCTTCTGCAACTTGATTTTAATGATTGGACAGTAATCCAATCAAACTTGTCAAGTCTTTGGACATGGGATTATTTCTAAATTATCAGCAATTTTTTACATATTTGTGCATGCCTCTGATTATTTTTTTATTTTTATTTATTTATTTTTTTGAGACAGAGCCTCAAGCTATCACCCTGGATGGAGTGCTGTGGCATCACAGCAACCTCCAATTCCTGGGCTCACGCGAGTCTCCTGCCTCTGCCTCTCAAGTAGCTGGGACTACCAGCGCCCGCCACAACACCGGCCATTTTTTGGTTGCAGCCGTCATTGTTGTTTGCCAGTCTCAGGCTGGATCTGAACCCACCAGCTCAGGTGTATATGGCTGATGCCTTAGCCGCTTGAGCCACAGGCGCTGAGTCTGATTATTTTTTTAAAGATAAATTCTAGGGCGATGCCTGTGGCGCCTCAAGTAGGGCGCTGGCCCCATATACCGAAGGTGGCAGGTTCAAACCCGGCCTCGGCTGAACTGCAAAATAGAAAAATAGCCGGGTGTTGTGGCAGGCACCTGTAGTCCCAGCTATTCGAGAGGCTGAGGCAAGAGAATCGCCTAAGCCCAGGAGTTGGAGGTTGCTGTGAACTGTGTGACACTGCAGCGTTCTACTGAGGGCAATAAAGTGAGACTCTGTCTATACAAAAAAAAAAAAAAAAGATAATTTCCTAGAAGTGAGATTTACAGATCAGAATATGAGCAGTTAAAAGCTAAAAGTTAAAAGCTTTTAACTTTGTTTGGTGCTTTTACTGTGTTAGTACTTTCCTTTGCTGTATCACTTTCCTCTCAAGATTTTCTGGTAGAGTGGGCCTAGAGGTGGGTCCCCCTGGACTCACTGACCACCTTTCTGTTACCACTTCTGTTACCTAGGCTAGACTGCAGTGGCTATTCAGAGGTGCAGTCATAGTGCACTACAGTCTTGAACTCCTGAGCTCAAGCAATCTTCCTGCCTTGCCATCCTGAAAGGCTGGGACTACAGGCATGCCCCTGGCTCCTCACTGCCTTTTTCTCCCCGAGTTGCAAGTGCTGATTAACTTCAGACTAGCTGTCTCTCTGGCTGAGACATTTTAGTCCATGTGGCCAGACTGAATTGGGCTTGGGGGTAGAGTGGCCTCCGGGGAGGGATTGGTAAGCTCAGTCAGGCTGGAGCTGTGCCCAGTGAGTTCACTGCCTCCAGAAACCATGGCTGCCTTTCCCAGATCCCTGCTTCCCAGCCTGGGCCTGTAGCTTAGAATGGGGCTGGGCTGCAATAGTCTAAGCCTGCCCATGTGCCTGCTCTTCAATATTGTTCTCCCTCACACACCCCACCCCCAAATCAAATCTGAAGCCTTTAGAAAACCTTATAATTACCTGGAAAGAGATAGGACAGGCCCAGAGAGCAATAGGTTGTTTTCATCTCTGATTTTGAGTTCTGGCCCCTGAAATGAATGAGGCATGCTGACAGTGTGGCTTTTTCTGGAGGCATGTTTTCTTTTTCCTAGAGTCTAAACTTGTGAGAGTCTCTGATCATGCAGCTGTGAGGAAGACAGAGTTGTGACTTCTTGGTCCCTGGGTCCCCAGGAATGGCTAACAGTGGATGTTTGGGCCTGAATTCCTGAGAGGTGGTGGTAATGAGTACTGCTGCTCTTGGAAAGAGGCTGGAGAAGAAATGGCCTTGAAGTTCCCCTCTCAGTTCACAGGCAGAATCAAAGGCCCTGAGTCAGTATGGGGAGGTACCCACCTGCAGTCCTGGAATTGTAGAAGGTGCATATCTTACTTTACAGCCAGGGCTTGCAGTCCCAGAAAAGTACTGCTGTGGTTGGGGGCTCTCCCAGACTCTAGGTTGTGGTCTTGGGCACCATAATTGGGGAGCTCTTGCCCTAAACTCATTGCAGGTCTGAATGGTGGGAATGCCCTGCAGAACAGAACAAAGCTCACTGTGGTCTCTCAGGGGATCATGCTGGGCTGGGTTAGTCCTGTCTTGGTGCCTGACCTGGCCAGATGGCCCCTTAGCTGGTAATCTGAGGGTCAAGGACAGTTCCAAACACTTCCAGTACTGTCACCATCACCATCACCCTCCTGGACTGTGGTCAGTAATGAGGCTGGCTGGGCTCCATGAACTGCCTCTGTCCCTTGGGCTCCTCAACCTGAGATGTGGGCTGGAAGTCTAGGTTTACTGGCAAGCTGAATAATCCTGGATCAAAGTTTTCCATGGGATTCATTTTCCACTGGGTGGTTGATAAGTCCTCCCTGAGTTCATCATTGCCCCTCTGAGTTATGTCTCCATCTTCCTTTCCTTCTGTCTCCACCAGTTCTGACTGAGTGCTCTGGAGCCAAGACTACTAGACTCCCAAATGTTAACCAATGTAACTGTCTCCGTTCAGATCCAAATGAGCAGCACAGGCAGTAGGTACAGTGAGGAATAGAAAGGATGGCCCATGGACTAGAGCCATCAGAGAGGACTTTTTGGTGGAAGGGAAAGCCACCTTTGAGGGAAGGGTCAGGGATGTGCCACTAGCCAGAGACCTTCCTAGTGGCTGCCTTTTTGGTTCTAGGTAGAATTCTGCCCCGGATTGGGGCTCACTCCTGTTCTCGTTCTTGTTTGGAAGGTTTCATCGCCAACCTCTCAGTGCAGCGGCAGTTCTTTCCTACTGATGAGGATGAGATGGGGGCTGCCAAAGCCCTGATGAGACTTCAGGACACATACAGGCTGGACCCAGACACAATTTCCAGAGGGGAGTTTCCAGGTAACTCACCGGTCTGTTCTTTGCCTCCACCATGTGTGTCTTCCATGAATGGGCAGGTTGGAGCCACCACCAACTTGTGATCTCTACCCTCAGGTGCACTGTCACCCTTGTGGTGATCCTGTCGTGGGTCCCCAGTTGGTGCCAGTCTCCCATTCCCATCACAGCCACCTCCCTCTGCTAGTTAGCAATATTAGCTGAAGCCCTCTCCTTTTGCAAGTCAGGGAAAGCTGGAGCTGCTGCTTAGGACCCCCTCCGCCTCTGCCCCCAGCGTGCCACACAGCTCTGCATCCAGACCCACTTCCATTTCCTACCCTCCAGTTTCCTTTCTTTCTTCTTCTTTTTTTTTTTTTT
>CAUYON010114593.1:0-10286 GCA_963573935.1 Arctocebus calabarensis | reverse complement strand
GCGATTCTCTTGCCTCAGCCTCCCGAGTAGCTGGGACTACAGGCGCCCGCCACAGCGCCCGGCTATTTTTTTGTTTTGCAGTTCAGCCGAGGCCGGGCTTGAACCCGCCACCTTCGGTATATGGGGCCAGCGCCCTACTCGTTGAGCCACAGGAGCCGCCCAGCCAGCCTGGATTTAATAATAAGACATGGTTCTAATACCTTATTTGTGCATTTGGAAAAACTAGTATGTTTCTGCATGAGTACCAGCATTTATTTTGAAAGACTAAAACTTCTCCCTAGCATAAGTAAATTGGACATGAATAAATGACTACTGCCCAGACCACTTTAGTAATCAAATCTTCACTTAAAAGTTGAAGAGTTGCTCACTGAAAATATTCAAGAGAATATACTGCAATTGCCAACATAAAACATGTTTTCTGCATGAAAGATGTCTAAGCCCTACATTTGTTGTGTTTACAACTATTGAGTAGCTAGCCGGGCGTTGCAGCAGACACCTGTAGTCCCAGCTACTTGGGAGGCTAAGGCAAGAGAATCGCCTAAGCCCAGGAGTTGGAGGTTGCTGGGAACTATGACACCACAACACTTTACCAAGGGTGGCGATAAAGCGAGACTCTGTCTAAAAAAAAAAAAGAACTATTCGTGCTTACCTAGTCACTGAAATGATTACCCATTTACTGAGCCTGAGGAAAGGTACCACAGAGTTACTAACAACTGAAGAGAAGCAAGTAAGCTTCACTTGTCTATGGTGTCAAAACTTGTAAAGAGGCCAGGCAAGGTGGCTCATGCCTATAATCCCAGCACTCTGGGAGGCCAAGGTGGGCAGATCGCTTGAGCTTACAGGTTCCAGACCAGCCTGAGTTAGAGCAAGACTCTGTCTCTAAAAATAGCCAGGCATTGTGGTGGGTGCCTATAGTCCCAGCTACTCCGGAGGCTGAGGCAGGAGAATCGCTTGAGCCCAAGAGTTTGAGGTTGCTGTGAGCTAAGATGCCATAGCACTCTACTCATGGTGAACAAGTGAGACCCTGTCTCAAAAAACAAACTTTTAAAGAAGGTGATGAAATGCTTATTTAAAGTAGATTAAGAATAAACTTAATGGCTCAACACCTGTAGCTCAAGCGGCTATGGCGTCAGCCACATATACCAGAACTGGCAGGTTTGAACCCAGCCTGGGCCTGCCAAACAACAATGACAACTACAACCAAAAAATAGCCAGGCATTGTGGCGGGTGCCTGTGGTCCTAGCTACTTTGGAAGCTGAGGCAAGAGAATCACTTACGCTCAAGGTTTGAAGTTGCTGTGACCTGTGATGCCACAGTACTGTATAGAGGGCGACAGCTTGAGGCTTCGAGAAAGTATTTTCCCCAAACCTTACAGAGGTATAAGACAAATTTTTCAGAAGGAGAATGTATGTGTTTGGATATTTGAAGTTTGAATTTAAATGCTGGTAAAAGTAGAGTCTATAAAAGGCAGGGATGTTGAAAACTCATTAGCAAGAGCAAATTGCCTTTAATTTTTTTTTTTTTTTTTTGGAGAGAGTCTCACTTTATCGTCCTCGGTAGAGTGCCGTGGCGTCACACAGCTCACAGCAACCTCCAACTCCTGGGCTTAAGCGGTTCTCTTGCCTCAGCCTCCCAAGTAGCTGGGACTACAGGCGCCCACCATAACACCCGGCTATTTTTTTGGTTGTAGTTGTCGGTGTTTAGCAGGCCCAGGCTGGATTCCAACCCACCAGCTCCAGTGTATGTAGCTGACACCCTAGCCGCTGAGCTACAGGCCCTGAGCCCCTTTAAAACTTTTTTTTTTTTTGTAGAGACAGAGTCTCACTTTATCACCCTCTGTAGAGTGCGGTGGTGTCACACAGCTCACAGCAACCTCCAACTCCTGGGCTTAGGCGGTTCTCTTGCCTCAACCTCCCAAGTAGCTGGGACTACAGGTGCCCGCCACAACGCCCAACTATTTTTTTGTTTTGCAGTTCAACCAAGGCCGGGTTTGAACCCACCACCTTTGGTACATGGGGCCAGTGCCCTACTCCCTGAGCCACAGGCGCCGCCCCGCTTTAAACTTTTTAATACAAAAAAAATTGGACTGTGACCCCCACATTAACGCTTTTTGTCCCTTCTATGTGGCCTTGGAGATGAATCACCTTATTCTCAGCACCCTTCCTGTCCATGACGCCCCCCCCCCCTTTTAGTGCAACAGAGGATGCCAGTGATAGTGTGACCTAAGGAGTTTCTCTTCCTTGGAGGTTGGCATAACCAGGCACAGCGTCCTAACATGAAGGTAGAAAGCTGTAACCCAGGCCATGCCAGTGAGGGAGGATACCATGAGGATCTGAGGCTGCCCTCATTGTCTGGTCTCAGTGACCACATTGGTAGTCCTTAGCCTGCCCGTTAAGGTAGGTTACGATATAGGGTGAGCACAAGATAGACATGCAAAGCTGGTAACCTTTACTTAGCTAAGAGTAAGTCTAGAGCTTTTTTTCTTCAAATAAAACTTTGTTGTATTTATTGAAAGGGCATGGAACACTAGGATTCTTTAGGAAATGGTAGAGGCAGATGTTCTCGTATTTATGAATCTCCTGTCCTTGGGCCTCTCCTGCCTCCTTTAGTTTAGCATCTGTCACTTCAAATACTCTGTCCAGAACAGTGGCCCTGGAATTTTCTGAAGAGGAGATGAAACTCAGTCACTTCCCACCAGTAAGACTGGTGGGTCCTGGGTCCTTCTCTTACAAAAGATGTATATTAACTATAACATTTGACATTTTAAATCTCCTTTACACAGTTGCTCATTCTGCTCCTCCATAAGGTAGCTAACTGCTTCATAGTTACCTGGGGACTCCTACAAACCAGTTTCATGACCAGACTCTCTCAATACAGGATCACTTCCACTCTGGATATCTCTCAGGCTGATGGCCATTTGGTCACTGTGGTTGGTCACCTGTGCCATAGGCTGTGCGGCTATAGCAGCTCCCTCCTCATTCCCTTCTGTGTTTCTTCTGGGACATTCCCTTTGGTTACTTCATTCACTGCTCTCTTGCTGTATCCACAATGGGTGATGGGTTTTTGTGGCCTGTGGTTGCTAGGCTTGGCGGTTATAAAGCAGTGCTGGTACCATGAAGCCTATGCATTTAATTTCTATTTGACTTGGGCAGATTTGCTCATATAACAGTTAATGGGACCTCCAGCTCTGAGCAGGCACTCTGGCCACAGGGGTGAAAGTGTGAATGGCTGTGTGAAAAATCTACCCTTTATAAAAGAGAAACGTGAAGTGGGGACACTACAGTGGTGTCCTAGGCTATAAAAAGGGATGTTGTTATAACTAGTTAAATGATTAGGAAGGGAAGTAACTTTTTTTTTTTTTTAAGAGACAGAGTTTTACTTTGTCACCCTCGGTAGAGTGCTGTGGCGTCATAGCTCACAGCAACCTCAAACTCATGGGCTTAGGCGATTCTCTTGCCTCAGTCTCCCAAATAGCTGGGACTACAGGCCGGGCTGTTTTTTTGTTGTTGCAGTTGTCATTATTTAGCGGGTGGTTCAAACCTGCCAGCCTCGGTATATGTGGCTGGTGTTGTAACCGCTGTTCTATGGCTAATGAGTCAGGAAAGGAAGTAGCTTTAACTGCACTATACTGAAAAGACAGTTTAGACTTAAAACTAATGTAATCTTTTCCCTTTTCACCTCTAGGAAAGAGGAAAGATAATTGATAATCTATAGGACAGAAAGAAGGTGTATTCTGAAATGGTTTGTTGGTGTAAATGGATTTGCTGAGAGCTTTTCAGATGGACTTGCCTAGTTCTCCTAATAATAGTGGATATGAATTTATAATCAGGGCAACTTGTGGCCAAGAAATGGGGGAAGGAAATCATTGACTTCTGGGAGCATGACCTTTACTAGCCTGTGAACTCCTTGAGTGCTACATCCCTGAAAGACTCACTTCTATGGCATACCCTAGAAGTGTACCTGACAGAGGAAGTACTTGACAATTGTCCTTCTGAATGTGCTCTATGCACATGTCTCACTTGGGCTAATAATGTCCGAAGTACAGTGGAACTCAAAGGTACCAGCAGGTCTAAAGAGTGATAAGCCTTAGAGATCTCTGCCTTAACAGGGACCGGTCATTTAGGAAGACAAAGTAGGCACTATTTTTGAGGATAATTATAAAGATTTATCTTTGTGGAGTAACTATTAATACCTTTGCTGAGTACCTACTATATGGCAGGCGCTATTCTCATTAATTCACAAAATTATAGTAGGCATTATTTTCTTCATTTATGTAAGAGGAGAATAAATGAGGCTCAGAGAAGTTAAATAAATTGCTCAAACTCACAGCTTAGTGAGCAGTGATTCTGGAATATAAACTCAGGTGTATACAACCGCAAAGACTACCCTCCGCCAAAACAGTACCTGCCATATAACAGGTGCTCAATAAATTTTTGTGTATGGATGAATGAATTAAGCTCTCCCAATGTTCTGTCGTCTTCTTTGGGCCTCCTCTGACCTGGCCTTACATTTCGAATGACATTGACCTGCATCTAATGGTTTTTGAAGAGGCAGCTGTTAAAATGCAGCGCACCTTGACTGGGAGGAAAAGCTGGGCCCTCCTGACACTTTGGCACAAGTCACTTCTCAGTCATCCGGACCAAGGCAAAGGCCTGGGTTTGGTTCAGGTGAATTTCGACTGAGAAGGGAGAGGGAAGAGGTGACTCCTGCAAAGGAGTGAGGGAAAGGAAAAAGCCAAAAAAAAAAAAAAAAAAAGAGTCTGAAGATAGAATTACTTTTGCAAAAATTTTCTGAAGGGTCAGGCACCATTTTCTCCTGGGATGCCCAATACATTCACAGAATTAACAGAAATCAAACCCACGGTTCAGGTCGCTGCGTGGTTTAGGACTTTAAGGTAGGCCATCCCAGACCAAGGGCCAAGCTGCCGCATCTCCGCTTTGGCGGCGGCGGTGGCCCCAGCTCGGGAGTGGCCCCAGCGGTCTACGAGGGCGGGCAGGAGCTCGGAGGCCATTGGCTGGCGCGCTGGCTGCGAAGGGGCGGGTGCGCCGCCGAAGGGGACTGTTTGCTCCTACGGGCTGTAGATGGAGCTGTCCGGCCCCGGCGAGGGGGAAGGCGCCTGGAAAACGTTCTTCTTCTCCCTGGCCGGCCCGAGCGGGGAACAGCACTCCCAGGATGCAGTTTGTGTCAACACGGCCGCAGCCTCAGCAGCTGGGCATCCAGGGCTTGGGGCTGGACAGTGGGAGCTGGAGCTGGGCCCAGGCTCTGCCCCCGGAGGAGGTCTGCCACCAGGAGCCGGCGCTGCGCGGGGAAATGGCCGAGGGAATGCCGCCCATGCAGGTGGGTGCAGCCCCCGCCGGCGCCATGGCCGCTGCCGTGGGGGCGGGGCGCGGGCGGGCGCCGCGGGGACCGGGCCGCGCGTCCTCGGGGAGGCCTGGCCCGCGCCCTGGTGCTGCGTCGCGGACAGCAGGCCTCACGCCGACAAGGCGGTGCGGGCCTCGGCGCAGGGCCGGGGCGCAGGCCCGGCCTGTGCGGTCGCAGAGCGAGATCACCGGGCCGAGTGCCCGCTGGGGTGCGGAGGCCTCGAGGCCGGGACCCCGGCCCGCCCTTTCCGGGACCTGGCGGAGCCAAGACCCGCCTCCAAATCCGTCCCGGGGGTCCCCTGTGCAGGCGGCGGGAATGAATATCCCACGGAGGCTTATGCTACAGCCAGTTTGCCCAGAAGCGTTTCAAATGTTTTATTGCCATCGTTCACCAAGAGCGAGGAGTAATCCACTTTTCCCCTACACCAGGTGTGAGCCAGGGAAGGGGTCGTGCAGCGGTGACTCTGTCCTCTTTCCGGCCGTTTGCAAACGGCTGCACCCTGGAGTCGCCTGGGCAGCTCTTGTCGCCCGGGCCTCATCCCTCATCCTGGGGTAGATAAGGCAGATCCTCGGGGGCCAGAGGAGGCCCCAAGTCGCTTATGGCTCCCTCAGTGATCTTCCGCGCAGGGTCTGAGAGCCAGTGCCCCAGAATTGGGCACAGGACAGAGAGACTCCGTGCACACGGTGGCTTCCCCAAGGGGGGATGTCTCTGAGTGCCCGATGCTCCTCACAGGCCCCTTCCGCTCACCACCGGGCTCTCAGGTTAGCCAGGAGCTGCACTGCTGTGTGTGATCATTTCTCAGCTTTAGGTCCTGAGGAAACTAAGCTGGGCCATGACTTCCTAAACTTTAACTGTCAGCCCTGTCCTCTCTGTGGGCTGGGCCAGAGTGAAGCTTCCTGGGCCCAGATGGAGCCTTTGATAGAAATACGGCCTTCGACTTAGAAGGGCCTGGCATTACTAAGACCCTGCCCTCCACTCAGCCCTGTCACCAAGGCACTCTCAGAGAGCTGTAGGGTCCTCCTGTGAGGCAGTTGGGGCTCTCAGGGTGGCCAGCGTGCGGGTCATTGGTCTGCTCAGGTCACTTCAAAGCAGCAGGTCTCTACTTTTTGGAGCCCAAGAGCCTCCTAGGCAGCAACAGGAGGAACAGAAAATGACACCTCCTCCTGTCCAGTGGGAAGGAGAGTCAGTTATCAGCTGGAGCTGTTGTCCAGTAAGCCCTGGGTGCTGGCATAGTGTGACATCAGTCCCCCAGATTACCAGTGAACTGTGACCACCCTCTAGTCTTCTGTCTTGGCTTCAGGGCTCAGCTCCCAAGCTGCCCCTCCTGGCCTCACCTTCTGGGGTGAGGGGCTGTGCTGGAAGATTCAGGCAGAGGTCCCAGGCCCTGGGACAGGTCTTCCCCAGAAAGTGGAGAGGGGGCCTACAGGAGTTTTTCTCTTTGTCTTATACTTCTTGCCAGTGAGGGATGTCTCCTCTTCCTCCATAATGAGTGACTTTTTTTTTTTTTGTAGAGACAGAGTCACACTTTATCGCCCTCGGTAGAGTGCTGTGGCGTCACACAGCTCATAGCAACCTCCAAGTCCTGGGCTTAGGCGATTCTCTTGCCTCAGCCTCCCCAGTAGCTGGGACCACAGGCACCCTCCACAAAGCCCGGCTATTTTTCTGTTTTGCAGTTTGGCTGAGGCTGGGTTTGAACCCGGCACCTTCGGTATATGGGCCTGGCACCCTACTCGCTGAGCCACAGGCGCCACCCTTTTTTTGTATTTTTGTAGAGACAGAGTCTCCCTTTATTGCCTTCGGTAGAGTGCTGTGGCATCACACAGCTCACCGCAACCTCCAACTCCTGGACTTAGGCGATTCTCCTGCCTCAGCCTTCTGAGTAGCTGGGACTAAATGCGCCCACCACAACACCTGGCTATTTTTCTGTTTTGCAGTTCAGCTGAGGCTGGGTTTGAACCTACCACCTTCGGTATATGGGGCCAGTGCCCTACTTGATGAGCCACAGGTGCCACCCCTGGCTATTTCTTTGTTGCAGTTTGGCCAAGGCTGGATTTGAACCCACCACCCTCAGTATAAGGGGCCGATGCCCTACCCTCTGAGCCATAGGCACTGCCCAATGAGTGACATTTTTGATAAACCTGGTTTCATTTTGCAAAATATTAATCAAACAAGTCATATGTGGGTGGAAGCTGCTTGTTTGGCCTCTCCCTGAGGCTCTCTGGTCTGTCCCTTGACCGCAGCCCTGGCAGGAATGGCAGCGGCAATCCTTGCCAGAGAGGTGTTTTTGTTACCTACAGCACCTGGAGCTGCTCAGGTTGGCAGTGCAGGGAGGTGCTGTAGGATGACCAGCTGTTTCTCTCTGTCTGGCTTTCATCATCTTTAAAGCAGAGATTATCATTCTTGCCCTAACCTGCTGAAAGATTGCTGGGAAGATTAGCATCACATCACTTACGTGAAAGTTTTTACTTTGAGAGAAAAAGCACTAGTCAACTATGAAGTTTGTCTTTAAGTCTGGCCCTTGGAGAAAGTGACTGTTCTATTCTAAGAAAGTGGTCTGTGACAGTTTAGTCAGGGGTCACAGCCTTCACTTGCCAAGGGTCAAGGTGGGTGAACTAGTGACCAGCCTGACTTCTATAGGCAAGAGATTGGAGAGTGATTAGTTGGCTGGGTGGGTGGCCACTCTAGCCATTGCTGAGGGCATTAATGAGCACCACAGCCTGAGGGGTGGCCACTCTAGCCATTGCTGAGTGGGTGCTTAGCAGAAGAGAGACAATCCGTAGCATTTGGTTAGTTGTCCTCTGTTCTCAGGCACCTTCCCCCCACACATAGGTCTTATCCTGCTCTGCTACTTAACTCCCTTTGCACACAGGCTCAAGAATGGGACATGGATGCCCGGCGACCCATGCCTTTTCAGTTCCCGCCCTTCCCGGACAGAGCGCCTGTCTTCCCTGACCGCATGATGCGGGAGCCACAGTTGCCCACAGCGGAGATATCGCTATGGACCGTGGTGGCCGCCATTCAGGCTGTGGAACGCAAGGTGGATGCCCAGGCCAGCCAACTGCTGAACCTGGAGGGGCGCACGGGGACGGCGGAGAAGAAGCTGGCTGACTGCGAAAAGACGGCCGTGGAGTTCGGGAACCACATGGAGAGCAAGTGGGCCGTGCTGGGGACCCTGCTGCAGGAGTACGGGCTGCTGCAGAGGCGGCTGGAGAACTTGGAGAACCTGCTGCGCAACAGGAACTTCTGGGTCCTGCGGCTGCCCCCGGGCAGCAAGGGCGAGGCCCCCAAGGTATGTGGGGGTCCCCAAAGTCAGTGTTGAGGTGAGGAACAGCACAGGTGAACAAAACCCTTGGTTTTATTTTGTCAGTTCTCACAAACATCTTAGGCTCCTCATTTCAGTGTCTCTGCTTTACCTGGCCTGGAATGTTCCGAGCTAGCACAGCTGTCCTTGGCTCGTTCCCTATAGAGTCTGCATGCCTCTCTCTTAGATCCTTTGTCCTCACTCATTCTAGACCCTCCCAAGTCATCTGGTTGTCTGCAGATTCCTGCAAGTCTTCACTCCTTGCTTTGTCCACTTGGCACCTACCGGTGACCATTTGTCATTGGTTGTCTTTGTATATCCTCATCTGAATGTGGCTGACATTGGACCCCGCCATGCCAACCAGGATTGCTTTCATGTCATGATCATTAACCTCAGGTGGGCCCTTCTTGAGGTTCAGAATTCATGCCCATTTCCTATTCCATTCACCACCCCACATTATCAGCACTGCCTTCTATTTTGCTGAGAGAATGGAGTCATCCAGAAGGGGCCTCCATACGCTGTTTGTTCATTGACCTGTTGCCTTGGCTCCCACAGACTCTGCGTTCTCTTGGTGCTGTGGTATGGAGTCCATACCCTTCCCCCTTCGCTCAGGTCCTCCCTAGCATCTCTCCCCTTTTCTCCTACGTCATCAGTTCTCCTTGCTGTGCTGGGTCTTGATACGCTGGGTCTTGCCCACTAGCATGTGAACGCTCCCTCCCACGGCCCATCTCTATCACAAAAATCCTCCACATAGCGCCATAGTTCTCTGCTCCTTCTCTGAGCAGAATCCCTTAAAAGAGTTGTCTATACATGTTATCTCTGATTCTTTGTTCCCTAGCTTCTCTCTTCCCCATCATCCCCTCTCTTATTAAAGAATATTCAAACATATACAAAAGTTAATGGAATAGTGTTATGATCTCCTATGAACTCTTGTCCAGCTATAATACAAATCAATTGTTGGCCAATCTTGCGTCACCTAAATCCTTATCCACTTCCCACCATCCTATTTTATTTTATTTATTTATTTATTTTTGTTGTTGAGAGAAGAGTCTCATTATGTTGCCCTGAGTAGAGTGCCGTGGTGTCACAGCTCACAGCTACCTCAAACTCCTGGGCTCAAGCAATCCTCCTGCCTCAGCCTCCAGAGTAGCTAGGACTATAGGCGCCCGCCACAATGCCCAAGTATTTTTGGTTGCAGTTGTCACTGTTGTTTAGCTGCCCCAGGCCAGGCTTGAATCTGCCAATCTCGGTGTATGTGAGGGGGCCCTACTCACTGAGCTATGGGCTCCTAGCCACATCCCATTTTATTTTGAAGCAAATTCCAGATGTAATCATTTCATTTATAAATATGTTGGTGTTAGCTCTAAAGAATAGGAACTCTTTTAAAAAAAAAAAAATTGACAACCTTGATGTTATCACCACCACGGTTACCCACTCAAATATCTAGTCAGTGTTCAAGTTTTTATTTTTATTTATTTATTTATTTTTTTGAGACAGAGCCTCAAGCTGTCACCCTGGATAGAGTGCTGTGGCATCACAGCTCACAGCAACCTCCAATTCCTGGGTTCAAGCGAGTCTCCTGCCTCTGCCTCCCAAGTAGCTGGGACTACAGGCGCCCGCCACA
>CAUYON010114587.1:0-13661 GCA_963573935.1 Arctocebus calabarensis | reverse complement strand
TCCCAGCTACTAGGGAGGCTGAGGCAAGAGAATCGCTTAAGCCCAAGAGCTGGAGGTTGCTGTGAGCAGTGTGATGCCACGGCACTCTACCCAGGGCGATAAAGTGAGACTCTGTCTCTACAAAAAAAAAAAAAAAAAGAGAAGCAGTGGCTGAAGGATTTTAAAAAGACTGGCTATACGTTCTTTCCCTTATAATATAAATTTATAATAAGTCAATCATATGGACTTGACACTAGAAGTATTTGTTCACAATTCTGAATTAAGGTTTTGCCAAGGTTCTGATCACTCAATCCTGTACAACTGAAATATTAATCAAGACAGACTAAACTTTCTAGTGCAAATACCTTGAAGGAGAGAGTAATCCCTAAATATATAAAGAGGTAACTTGACTATGTTGCATTCTGTGTCACCTCTCTCCATTTTAATATTTTATAAAGTGTTTGTATAAGAATTCTAAAGCAGAACCAAAGCTCCTCTTGGGAAAACAGCAAATCTTTAGGGCAAGGGGTGCTGAAGACACCTTTGGAACTGTATTTGAATACTACCAAAGTGTTATTATGTAGTAGCTAATATACTAAATTAAAATATTATACTACTTGAAAAATAAAACATGCAAGTCTTACATGTGGCATAAAGGAAAATGATTTTTGAAGTAATTCTTCTTGGAGTACATTTTCTAGAGGGCTTACTAGGAGGTGTAAATAGTTGACTTTTTTGGTATGTATTATGTGACTTGTGATTTTACTGGAAACCTGCATGATTTAATTTTAACTGTCATTTGAGTTGGCCTTTGTGAAGATTTTGCCTTTGCAAAAATAAGCATTTGGGTTGCTTTAAACTTTTAGGGTGTTATGTCCACTTTAAACTTAAATAAAAATTCTACTAAAAGAAATGAATTATGTGTTGAAGCTGAGTGGGTTAATTTTGGGGTGGCTTCCTTTAGTCAGACATTCTAAATGATGAGATGCTAACTGATTTATGAATCCTGAATGTGAACCTCTTCAATTCTAAAATCTTTATTAAAAGTCACTTCTAAAAAATGTATTCAGTGCTATGAGATAGGGACAGAGGAAAAAATAGGAAAAAAGAGAAATGTCTTTAGTGCTTATTTTTTAAACTGGATTTAAAAAATTGCATACTATAAAAAATAATAAGAACTGAGCTACTATATATTGGTACCCTATAATTTTACATATGTTTATCTAAACTTAAAATTCTGTATCTCTTCCTTTTGGAAAAAACTCACCTGCTACTTGCCAAACTACATAATGAATTTCATGAGCTCTTTCACAACTTTAGAGGTATAATACTAGAGCCCAAGCCTTTAGTATCTTCCTCTGTATTTGAAAATTTCAGGGTACATTTTGGCTGTTATCAGTGGTAGAATACACTGTAATGTGGATTATCTCTATTTCTGTATTCACTGTTTTGTTTCTAGACCCAACCTTAGTCTTCTTTCCCTTTGCCTTTCACTTCTCTTTGCTTATGGAATATACTATATGCAAGCATATACATTTTTTGTTAATATATTAGAAATCACAAAAATGCTTTGTGCTTTTTATATTAATGATACTGCTTATTAAACTTTTGCTAGGGTATTAAAAAAATTTAGTCTTAATAGAAGACTAAAAAACAATACAGACAAAAAAAGCAACCTCATGGCTTCCCTGCTTTACTGATGACCTACTAAGTGTAGACGATGCAGGCTGTATGTATTCTGAAAATTAATCTATATTTTCCTATAATGAAAATATCTTGTTTTAGTTACATCCTTGCCTTTCAATTTACTTTATGGTCTTAATTTTTTAATGTTATTTCAGTTACACACGTGATTTAATCATGACATGTTGAAGTATATCATTCTTTTATGACTTTCGTGTTTTACATGCATTTCTACTTCATTGTTTTACATATATACGTTATTTTATGCCTTTTTACATTAGCGTTTAGTCAGTCTGGACTTTATTTTTATATATAATTTGTAATGCTAATTTGAGGATGAACTTCATTTTTGTTGTTAAAATCACAAATAGATGTTGAATTTCTCATATGATTTTGGGCCAGATATTAAGATGATCATGTGATTTTCCTTTAATTTGTAATGTGAGACATCATTTAATCAGGCAAGTGGCCAAGCAGTATAAACATCAGACCTGCTGGAACACATTTACTAGAGAAAGCTCAGTGGCTCAGTGAGCAGGTCTTCATTACCTCATCCCCCTGTGAAACAGAGCACAGCCATTTTAGTCATCTATCTTAAACTAGTTTCTAAAAGAGCTTCATGTTAAAAGTTTTTTTATTTAAATGTATTTTCAGACTTACAGAAAAGTTTCAAGAATAATAGAAATCTCAGTTATTTCATACCCTGTTTTTCCAATATTAACATTTTATTACATTTGCTTTACTTATCTTTATGTTTGTGTGTGTTTCCTGTTTATCTATCTATACTTTATCTATTCAATCATTTAATAAATTGTAGTGATATCACCAAATAATGGAAGAATAGGAAACTCAAAAAATTTATATTTGTCAACTAAAACAATGATTAAACTACCAAAATCTCTCAAAATCAACTGTTTTCAAACTCTAGAATCTAATTTTGGAATTTTACTCGAAACTTAACAACATCCATAGGAGTGCTTAATATAGAAGGAAGCTGCTAAATTTCAGTAAGTAAGCTTTTGTGGCATTTTAACTTACTCTTTATATTAGTAAGGGTTCTATACAGAAAAGGAATCAAAGGAAGTAAATACATATATGGAGATACATTTATTTTAAGGAATTGGCTGATGTGATTGTAGAGGGTTGATCAATCCAAAATATGTTGGAGTAGGCCAGAAGGCTGGAGAAGGAAAGTGTGTTAGTTTGAGTCCAGAGGTAGTTTGATGGTATAATTCCTTCCTTGTTGGCAGAGGTCAGCCTTTTTTTCTATTAAGGTCTTCAACTGAATGGATGAGACCCACACATTATGGATGATAGTTTGCTTCACTCATGTTGAATGATTCAAATATTAATCTCATCCAAAAATACTTTCACGGAAATGTAATATTTGACGAGATATCTTTACCCTTTGGCCCAGCCAAATTCACCCCCCAAATTAACCATTACAAGTCCACTCCTTGTTAGCTTGACACTCATACACATCTCCCTAATCAATATTTAATCTCCAAATAAAGACAATAATGACATTATACTTCTGTCTGACATGATGCAACTATCTTGCATATAACCAGAAACACACTAACCCCTTCCCTAGAAAAGGATGCAAGGGCCTTGGGTAATGTTTGCTATATTTCAAGTTATCCCATACTTAAATGCTATGTTGTAAAGTTAACAATAAATACTATTAACATAAAGTCAATACATCTTATATTGCAAGTTAAAAAGAAAAGAGGGAGAAAAATGAAGATACCTGCTTTATACTCACACACTTTCATAGGGAAAAAATACTCAGGACAGTTGTAATCCTCATTTCTGTAACTGCTCATATTGTCATAACTGACATTTATAACCACCTTTTGAAGCTATCCAGCCTGTATTCCCTTTATACCCTCAGTAAGTACCTTAGTGGGATGACTAAAACCTTCATTCTTGAATGATGTGGGCCATTAGTAGTCCTGCCTGTATTGAGTTGTTGTCATTGTAATTTTATTTTTTTATTAAATCATAAAGAGATAGATCATGTATACATTAATGCATTTATGAGGTACAATGTGCTGATTTGATATACAATTTGGAATGCTTACATTGTACTGATTAATATATCCCTCACCTCATTTACTTAATTATTCTGTTAAATATTTAATAGATCCAACATGTACCCTTGCAATATGCACCATAGGTGTGTCATTGTAACTTTAGTCATAGGGCATAGTAATTCTAAATAAGAGATGTCCTAGGGATCTCCCCTGTATTCTAGAAGGGTTCTTTCTTCCTCCATTGTGGAGTAGCAGTCCAATTTCTCCTTGGTAGTTGTGATTAATCATCCCACTGAGCACAACTCCCTTCTTGCTGACTAACATGAATGATTATATATAGATAATTATACCTCAAATAGACTATTTAGGAGAGAACACTGAAGTCCAGTGGAGAAATCACGGGAAATCCCTGAGACACATGGAAAATTCTCTAAGAATTCAACAAGGCAAGAAAAAAAGCAAGAAAAAAATCTTAACCCAAAATCAGCAGAAAAAATATAACAGTCACTGCAGAACTAAATAGAGACCAAAAATGGGGGAGGGTGAAGGATTCATTCTTCAGAAAGATAAATAAAATTGATAAACCACTGATTTCCATTTGCTTGAAAAACTGTTTTCCATCTCTTAATTCTGAGTCTGAATTTGTACTTCAAGGCTAGGTGAATTTCCTGGATACAGTATATGGATGGCTTGTGCTTTTTTATACAATCAGCCAGCCTATGCCTCTTCAGTGGGGAATTGAAGGCATTAACACGTATTGAGATAATTGACAAATGTGGTAAAGTTCTATTCATTTTATTTTGTGAAAGTCCATTGCTTAGTATTATCTTTTGTATCATTGTGGAAGCCAGGTTTTATCCCCCTTAGCTTCTGGGTATATAGTTTGCTGGTGGTCCAGTGTGATGGTCAGTTTGTAGAGTAGGTCTAAGTATTTCTTGCAGAGCCAGTCTTATTGCAATAAACTTCTTCAATGTTTGCATATCATGTTGCCAGGATTTTTCTGCTGTTTCTTCCTCATGAATGTTTTCTTTGTGTCTGTTTCCTTGCCCTACCTTTTTCTTTCACTTCCTCCTGCTCTTTAAGTTACTGTCTCTCTGATCTAAGGTGTCAGAGTGTCTTTTGGTAAAGGAAAAAAAGGAAGAGAAGAGTGAAGAGAAAAAAAGGGGTAAAAGATTAAAAAGGGGAAAAGAGAAAGAAAAGGGGAGAGATTGGGTCAGTTTGGAAGATCGACCCAAAGAAGAGATGAACGGAGACAGGAGTAATAGTGGTGTACAGTAGGGTACTTTGACCCACGCCCACAATCCCAACCTCTGGGGGCTGGGTTGGGTAGGTCCCTCGAGATCTAGAGCTCTTTGCCAGCCTGAGCAGACACACGACTCCTCCTCTACCAAATAGAGAAGAAAAACAAAAATACTACTGGGAGAGGATACCTGAGAAGGGTGAGTTCCTGGAGAACAGGTCTTCTCAAGGAGAGCACAAGGATACACTTGCAGAGTCTTCTCCATGGTGACTCAGCCCTTAAGAATTTGTAAACCTAACTTCATGGAACTTGGAAATTTCCACGTTCTGTAAAATAATGTAGTTCTGTAGGGGCTGGAATAGCATCTCCCACTTGATTCAAACAGACCAATAAGAAGGGTACCTGTGGGGTGGAACTTTTTGACTGTTGGTAAAAAGGGAAAGACCAAACCTGTCGGGGAGCATGGCCATTTGGAATTCTTCTATGCTGTAAGCTCCCAGCTGGTGAATAAAGCTCTTCCTCTTATAAATGTGGGGTTTGGGTGCTCTTTCTCTCCTTTGGGCCTTGTCTTCTTACAACACTACAAAATAAAAATAAAACAAAAAATAAACCTTAAGGGATAAAAATTTTAAAAAAGAAAAAATACTATGTATCTATACTTATTTATATAGATATATATATACACACACACATATATGTATGTAAATCTTACTGTATATTGCCTGGGTAACAGGTGAACTTTAGGGTATAGGATTCTAATCACAACACAGATACAACTGTATAAAATGGAGACTGGAAGCCTCTGCCATGCTGAGGAGACCTCAGTCCTGTCTTTGTGACTTCAATCCCCCAGGGATTGAGGATTACCCTCAATCTCCCAGGTTTGGAAGTCTGAAAGCTCTCCTTAGCCCATTTAATAGACACGCCTCAACCCTTCTAAACCATGACCTTGGCTATACAGTAGCTTTCCCAGGAATACATGTGTCACTCACTCCCCAGAAGTGGCCCCCATGCTTATGAGATATGCCAGAACAGGCCTCACACAAGGACGCTGAGGGCCATTCTTGCAAAGCAACCTTCCCAAAATGGCTGCACCCAGCCTACAGCCAAACATCGAAAGCTCCACTCTGTCTGGTGGCTCAGTCCTGGCCTCATTCGCTCTCTCCCAAGGTAACTCAAACAAGTGCCCAGTTTAAAAAAACAAACAAACAAGAAAACCCCCCCAAAATCAGGGCAGGCCTTCTCTGTCTGCAAAGTACTGCTGCTGCTGCCACTGCTGCTCGACTGCCACGGCAACACTGGCTAGTCTCTGCTCAAATGCAAGTGTTTACCACTTCTTCACTGCTTCCGTCCTACTCTTGGGGTCCTGAAGTGTCCTGCTGCCTCCTTGTGCCTCAGAAGGGATGTTTCTTGGCAGAGCCCACAGCAGAGGTGCCTTTTCTCCCCAATCTCACCATGCATGGCTGCAAAGAAAATGTCCCTATTCTGCCATGTTCCTCCACCTCCACCCAGTTGTTTTATTTCATGGAATTCTGCTAAGATCAAAAATAAGTCTGACTCTTAAAGTACTTGAGCAACTTCAAAATATGTCTTTCCCTAGTACATACGTGTTTTTGTTCCTATCACTGTTCTCTGTTGCCTACATTTATTTTTTAAAAATTCATCATTATAATTTTTCTATGAAAAACAATTTTTCAGTTAAAAATATAGAAGGTTAAATGACTTTTTCATAATTTAGACAAACAATAAAAATTGGTAGATTTTGGAATCCTCCTAGACTTCCAGGCTATGGAATTGATACTGTATTAGGCTGGTTAGGGGGAAGGACAGTGAAATATTCTATCAACATTTACCAGTCAGGATTCATATCTGCTATCTTTAATTGTATTGAAGAGAATGGCAAAGCCATTCATTCATTTATGAGAGATGATGGGAAATATTTGGCTAGAGGCTCCAGATTGGTATTGAAGGTGATAAAGGGCACAATGCATGTTAATTATTGACAAAATGTAGGCTAATATTGTGAAGTTAAGGGAGATTACATATGAATTGAAGACATAATAAACACTAAACTCAACATATACTGCAAAACAAAGTTTAGCAAGACTTATAGCTAATAATACTTAAATTACACACATGTGATAAAAGGGTGACTGGTGAAATTTGGATTCTGATATATTATTTAAAGAAACATGGCAGAGCATAATGCAGGGAGTCAATGAGTTACCTCTGCAAGGTGGGAGATTAGGAGATAGCAGTTTTCATTCCTATTCTCTCACCAAGAATAATCACACAGATAGGATTACTGTGTGAGATGGGCATGTCTCAAGATGCCAGGAACAGAAAAGAAGATCAGGGGATATCAGTATCAGTGGTATGACTGGTTCCATCACAGTTCCCTGTGGCACTCTGCAGAGAATGCCAGAAATCTTTAACACTGAGGACCTCAACAGCCCCTATGGCAGCTGTGGAATTTCTACAGCTTTTACAGTGGAGGTCCTCTTAGTGTTTGTTGACATGACCCCCAAGGTCTGCTTTACAGAGGACATGGAAACTTTCACAACTGAAGTAACCAAAAAACATTGCCACCACTGACCCCAAGAAAGGAAGATGCTACTTATATCCTCTTTGTGCCCCCAAGAAGGAGTCATTATTGTTCCGTCCTGAGACCAAATCACTGCCACCGCTAATCCCTCACATACCCCAGACCATCCAATTAAAATACTTAAAGTGGCTGAATAGATTTAAAAAATAAAATTTAGTGATGTGGGCTAATCTTATTGGAGTTAGATGATATCTCAAAGTGGTTTGATTTGCTTTTCTCTGATGAAGGATGATGAGCATTTTTTTGTGTGTCTGTAAGCCCGCGTGCCTGTCTTCAGAGAAGTTTATAATATATGCTGTCTTCAAGAGATTCACTTGAGTTTAAAGGATATATATAGGCTGAAAGTGAAGGGATGGAAAAATTATTTCAAGCAAAAAGAAGCTAAAAGAGAGCAGGGCCATGCTTATATGTATCAAAAAAGTAGACTATAGGGCGGCTCCTGTGGCTCAGCGAGTAGGGCGCTGGCCCCATATACCGAAGGTGGCAGGTTCAAGCCCGGCCTCGGCCGAACTGCAAAACAAAAAAATAGCCGGGCGCTGTGGCGGGCGCCTATAGTCCCAGCTACTAGGGAGCCTGAGGCAAGAGAATCGCTTAAGCCCAAGAGCTGGAGGTTGCTGTGAGCAGTGTGACGCCACGGCACTCTACCCAGGGCGATAAAGTGAGACTCTGTCTCTACAAAAAAAAAAAAATAATAATAAAAAAAAGTAGACTATAAGTCAAAAACTCTTAAAAGGAATGAGGAATACCATTATATAATAATAAAGACTCAATTTATCAAGATGATATAATTATGTATACACACACATAAACTTTCTCTTAACATCAGAGCACATAAATATAGAAAACATATTAATAGATCTGATGGGAGAAATGGGCAGAAATATAATAACAGTAGGGAACTTCAGTACCCCTCAACAATGGATAGATCATCAGAAAATCAAGGAGCAAACATTGGACTTGAATTACACTTTGGACCAAATAGACCTAACAGACCTAAACAGAACATTCTATTCAACACACATAAGATTTGAAGAGAGCGTGTGTTAAGCTACAAAGAAAGAGTAACAAATTTAAGAATATTGAAATCATATTAAGTATGTGTTCTGATCACAGTGTTACGAGACTAGAAATGAATAATAGGAGAGAAATTGGAGATTCACAAATACGTGGAAATTAGCATGCTTTTGAAAAAACAGTGGGTCAAAGAAGAAATCAAAGTGAAATTTAAAAAATATTTTGGAATAAAGAAAAGATAATATACCAAAACATATGGGATGCGATAAAAACAATCCTAAGAGTGTAAGAGAGAGATGTTCATAGCAATAAATGCATACATGAAGGAAAGTGAAAGATCTCAATAAGCCACCAAGTTGAACACCTCTTGGAAACAAAAAAAAAGAAGAACAAAAAGCCCAAAGTTAGCATAAGGAAGGAAAAATAAAGGTTAGAGCAGAAATAAAGGAAATAGAGATTAGGAAAATAATAGATCAAATCCGCTAAGAATTGGCTTTATGAAAAGGAAAACAAAATTAACACGCCTTTAGCTGGAAAAGAAAAAAAAGGAGACTTATAAATAAAATCAGATATGAAATAGGCAACATTATAACTGATATCACAGAAATACAAGAGATTGTTTTGAACAGTTATATGACAAAAAATTGGATAACTTAGAAGAAATTTATAAATTCATGTAATTATGCAACTTACCAAGACTGAATAACAAATAAATAGAAATCTGAAATAGACCGAGGATATTGAATCATTAACTAGAATCTTCCATTAAAGAGAAGTCTAGGACCTGGTGGCTTCACTGCCCTAGAGTCAGGAATAATGTAAATACACTACTATCACTCTTTCTTTCTACATAGTGGAAATTTTAGCCAGAGCAATTAGGCAAGAAAAAGACATTAAAGCCTTCCAAATTAAAAAGGAAGATGTGGTCTCTCTTTTTCAGAAGACATGATCTTATAATATAGATAAACCTAAATACTCCATCATAAAACTATTAGAACCAATAAGCAAATTTGGTAAAATTACAAGTTACAAAGTCAACATACAAAAATCAGTTGCATTTTTGTACACTAACAATGAACTCTTGAAAAATATTAAGCAAATAATTCATTTAAAAAAACCATAAAAAGAATAAATTACCTAGGAATAAACCAAGAAGATTAAAAACAATTTGTGCACTGAAAACTATAATACCTTAATGAAAAAAAAGTGGAAGTAGAAACAAATAAATGAAGAGATCCTATATTTGTGGATCACAATTAATATTGCCAAAATGCATATACTATCCAAGGTGATCTACAAATTCAGTGTAGATCCGATAGCATTTTTCAGAGAAAGATAAAAAAATTCTAAAATTTTTTTGCAACCATAAAAGACTCTGAATAGCCAAATCAATCTTGATTAAGAAGAACAAAACTAGAGGAGTAATACTTCTTGATTTGAAATTATGTTACAAAGCTTTAGTAAGCAAAAGAGTGTGGTATGTCATAAAAACAGATATATAAACCAATGGACCAGATAGTGAGCCCAGAAATAAACCCATGCATTTAAGGCCCACAAATTGTTGGCAGAGGCACCATGAAACAATGGAGAAAGAAGAGCCACTTCAACAAATAGCCTTGGATAAAATGGATACTTACATGGAAAAGAATGAAATTGGACCATTATTTTACACTATACACTAAAGTCAACATAAAATAGATTAAAGATTTAAATATAACACTCCAAACTATAAAACTCTTAGAAAAAAAAACGTGGAGGAGCCATTGGTTGTCAGTGATTTCTTACTATGATGCTGAAAGTATAGATGACAAAAATAAACAAATGGGACTATATCAAAGAAAAATTAATTTACATCACAAAGGAAACAACAGTGTAAAGGCAATTTATGGAATAAGAGATAGGATTTGCAAACCATATACCTGATAAGGTATGAATATCCAAAATATACATATATAAGTTGTATACGAATATATACAAAGAGTTAATATCCAAAATGTACATATATAAGTTGTATACATACAACTTGATAGCAAAAAATCAAACTAATTTTAGAAGTGGCTAAGGACTTGAGAAGACATATCTAGGATGAAGACATGCTAATGTCCAACAATTATATGAAAAGATGCTCACCATCACTAATCATCAGGAAAATGCAAATCAAAACCACAATGAGATATATATCTCAACACCTGTTAGGATGGCCATTATTTAAAAAAAATAAGAAAACAGTATTGATGAGGATATATACCACAATTGGGATCCTTGTTCCCTGTGAGAATGTAAAATTATATAGACACTATGAAAAATTGTATGGACATTCCTCAAAAAATTAAAAATAGAACTATCATCTGATCCAGCAATCCTACTTCCAGGTATTTGTTCAGCAGAATAGAAAATGGTCTGTAAGAGGTATTTAATCTCATGTTCATTGCAGCAGTATTCACAATAGCCAAGATGTGGAAACAATCTAAATATCCATCAACAGGTGAATGGATAAAGAAAATGTGAATGTATGCAATGCAGTATTGTTCAGCCATAAAAAGAAGGAAATTCTGTCATTTATGACATGGATAAGCTTAAAGTACACCATTATAAGTTAAATAAGCCAGGCACAAAAAAGACAAATACTGTAATCTAATTCTATGTGGAATCTAAAACAGCCCAACTCTTAGAATTAGAAAGTTGGAGAATAGAGAAATAGGGAGATGCTGATAAAAGGGTGCAAACATGCAGTTATAAATCACATACGTTCTGGAGACCTAATGTACAGCATGTTGACTATATTTAATAATAATATATGCTTGGAATTTGAAAAGATAGTAGATTTTAATTACTTTCACTAGAAGGAAACTAGTTAAATACAAGAGGTGATGGATATATTAATTAACTTGATTGTGTTGATTATTTAAAAATGTATGTATATTTAAAACATCATGCTATTTAACTTGATACATACAATTTTTATTTGTCAACTATACCTCGGTAAAGCTGGGAAAAGAGGAATAGTAAAAACAATAGAAAAGAAATCACTGTGGAATGATTTAATCAGGACAGATTCCATGGAGAAGATAGTTTAAGCAGTCCTTGAAGGAGATACAGAATTTTAATAAGCAGGTCTATTACAGAAAGTTATCTATTGCTAGGGAACAATATAATCATGAAGGTATGAAATGTAAGGAACAGTGTAAGTATGAAAGTGTGTAATGTGGAGGTACTCAAGGAACAATAAAGATATGATTTGAATATCCAAAAAGAAAGAAAACAGTTGAGGGGCTAGTAATATAGCAAGGGAAGCAGATTATTGAGAAAGATAGGAAAAGCCAGAATGGATAAATGATGAAACAGAGCAGAACAAGTTTTAGAGATCACCCAGACTTATTCTCCTTGCATTACAAATAAGAACATTGAAGCTCTCTGGAGAGTATACAATAGAAATTTGCATAATTGAGATTAGAATTGACACTCTTAACTCCAAGTCCTGATCTTTTTATATTTTCTCTATAATTTTATGAAATTTTAATCTATAATCTTAAAATTATCTTTCATTTCAAGTTTTCTTTGGAGATAAGCAGGGCACAAATATTCTTTTAATCTTGTTAATATTTTGAATATGGTACTATGTAAACATTTCTTTTTTAAAATGAAGGTTTAACTGAAAACATATATTCATTATTGCAGTCTATAATCAATGTTTACAAAAGATATTATCTAAAAAGTGAAACTAATGAAAATTGAAATTATAATGCCAAAGTACTCTAAAGACAGTGATGTAGATAATGTTGGTTTTCTGGAATCCAGAAGAGTTACATAATCTGTGATAGTTTGTAGCTAAAAATGGATACACTTCCTTTAACAATGTTAGAGAGCAAAAGAATAATAACTTTGTTTGAAAGAACATTTTTCTCATTTACATACAAATAATAAAAAACGATTTCTATTGTAAGCAGCCAATTCATCTTCATTCCCATTATGTATGTATTCACAGTATCTCCTTAAATTCTGATATTGTTCAGAACTCCTCAGGTGTCTTGTAATTTTACCATTTTGTATATATCAGTCACAAAATATATATATATAGTAATAAAAATTGATGCTTTATAAGAATTTATATCAACTATATTCCATATTAAGCATCTTTGTTATGTTGAACAACAGAACTATGTAATATTTCGATTCAAGAAGAATTGATCCTATTTTCTAATTTTTTCAACTATGCAATAACATTTAAAAATAACATTTATGGAATATAGAAATCCTGAAAAATTTTTGTAAAATACACATGGACTTTACTTATTTGTACTATTAGTTATTTGGAAATCAACACACAGTAATGTTTCTATCATCAATTCATTCATTACTGGGAGATAGAAAATATCTCTGCTCTCAAAGAGTTCACAGTCTAGGTGTGGGAGGTAGGCCATAGGCCATACATGTCACCATAATGTGAGGTAGAGTTAATAAATACCAGAAGTTAAGCGGGGAAAAGAGAGAACCTGAAGCAAGGAGAAATTGCAGTTGGTTGAAGATAAACCTCCTCTTTCCAAAACCCACAAACATTAATTATCAATTACTTTTCATTATCTTTTCAGAAAGCCTTTTATATTCATCTTATTTCTATAAGTTCATTTCTGCTATTTTAATAAAGTCTTCATCTTTTCTCATATCTACTTTGTAGGATCTTGTGTACTAGCTTATTGGCTGTTTCCAATTTCTTCACATTTCTTCTAAAATATAAATTAAATATAAGACACTGTTTTGGTCAGTTTGGGTTGCTATAGCAAATTACCATAGACAGAGTGGATTCAACTTCTAGCAGCTGAGAAGTCCAAGGTCAAGGTGACAGCAGATTTCATATCTGATGAGAGCTTACTCCCTTTTTTTTTTTTTTTTAATGAAATCACAGCTGTGTACATTAATGTAAACAATGCAATCATGGGGTACAATGGGCTGGTCTTATATACAATTTGAAATATTTTCTTCAAACTGCTTAACATAGCCTTCACTGCATTTTCTTATTACACTTAGTAAATTTAACATGTACCCTTATAAAATGCACCGTAGGTATGGTCCCACCAATTACCCTCCTTCCACTCATCCTCCCCCC
>CAUYON010114581.1:0-13514 GCA_963573935.1 Arctocebus calabarensis | reverse complement strand
TACTAGTTTGCATTCCCACCAACAGTGTAGAAGTGTTCCCCTTTCTCCACATCCACGCCAACATCTCTGGTTTTGGGATTTTGTTATGCGGGCTAATCTTACTGGGGTTAGATGGTATCTCAAAGTAGTTTTGATTTGCATTTCTCCGATCATTAAGGATGGTGATGTGCCTCTATTTCTTGTGCACACTAAAACTCTTGTTTTTCATAAAGTAGAAAAGAAAAATACAGTCTCTGATCACCATCACCAAAACCAAGTATTCTACCTCGTATTTCACTCATGTTTTATTATGGCTGAACTGTCAACCTGAGAGTTGCACTTTAGGTAAATGATTTGAACTCCATTTTGCTGGGTTTGAGTGAAAATTTTCTATGTGTTAGTGCCAGCTGTCTTCGTGTTGCCCATATTCCCATTTGTGTATCTGGCAGGCAGAACTAAGCCACTAGGGTCCCACTATTTCTAAACTGATGTTACAGGTGCCTCCCAACCCATTGACAATGCTTCTGTCAATGGATTGGAAGCTAAAGTCTCACTTATTGGGTAGTTCCATGTTGGTGCATTCTATGACCTGTAGGTGCCCACCCCTAATTCATATGTTGAACCATAATCTGTGTGGTGGTGTTGAGAGGTGGGACCTTGGAAGTGATTAGCTCATGAGGACTGCACCTGCATGAACGGGATTGGGACCCATTCATGAGAGGAATTCATAAAAGAGGCCTGAGGAAGCTTATTCGCCCCTTCTGCCATGCGAGGGCCCAGCAAGAAGGCATCATCTAGAAGAAACACGTCTTCACCAGTCACCAAATCTGTTCTTGGATTTGCAGCCTCCACAACGGTGAGCAATAGATTTCTGTTGTTTCCTAAGTAAAGGTCACTCACTCTCACATATTTTGCCCGAAGGAACCGACAGTACATAATTACTGGAGAATGAGGAGTGGCCAAAGGGTATCATGGTAGGTGATTGGAAGGAGATAGTAGCAGCATCTCCCAACAGCAGGTGGAAAGGCCAGGAGGCTGGGGGAGAGGGTCCCAAACAGATGCTGCTTTCTTACCCAGGGCCTGCGTGGCCTGCCTACTGGTTAACCTGCACTCAGGTTAGGTGGAGTGGGGGAAGGTCCGGCTGGAGAGCATCAGAGGGAGAGCAGCTTCTCTCTTCTAGTCTACTGCAGAAAACCTGGGCACATCACAGTGCTTAGCTTTCCAGGACAGTTGCCACCATTTTACACATTGGGGATTTTGAGATCCCATTGGGGAAGGTCTGGGGATCAGGGGTGCACAGAAGGGCTAGCTGTACCTGAGTGTAACGTGGTCCAGATACCATACCGCCTGGGCTGCAGCAGCGAGGCAGGCGCCACTGCAGCTGTGCTCAGCTGACCAGGCACAGGGCCAAGCCGAGGCCCTGCACTCCTCTGGAGAACTTGGCAGGTTCCCTCTGGAGCACGCCAGCCTGGAGTGGGCCCATCGCTCCCGGAGGACAGACTGAGTTGCTTCAGGGCAGATCGGAGGAAGAAGGGGCAGCCCACAATACTTACTTTTGTCCCCTTTCATCTTCCTACCCCCTTCTCCTACCCTGCCCTTCTCCATCCCAGATAGAAGGAGTCTGCCCTAGCCTAGCAGTGAATTCCTGAATTCTAGAGCAGGCAGGCACTTGGTGGCTTATTCTCATGAATTTGGTTGGTAGAAGACTCTGCTCTCAAAACCAGCCTACTTGCAACTGAAAGAATGTCTGTTCATGGTTCCATCAAAACAAAGAAGAGTGGGGATGGGCTGGGGTGAGGAGTTGAGCTGAGGCTAGCTCCCCCAGACTTGCCCGAGGTCTCTTCCTTTCAATCAATGACAAAATTTAGCCCAGGTTTAAAACTATTTGCTGCTGGCCGGGTAGGGTGTCTTATGCCTGTAATCCTAGCACTCTGGGAGGCTGAGACAGTTGGATTGCTTGAGGTCAGAAGTTGGAGTCCAGCCTGAGCAAGAGTGAGACCCCCGTCTCTAAAAAGAGCTGGGTGTTGTGGCTGGTGCCTGTAGTCCCAGCTACTTGGGAGGCTGAGGCAAGAGGATCACTTGAGCCCAATAGTTTGAGGTTGCTGTGAGCTGTGATGCCACAGCACTGTACCCAGGGTGACAAAGTGAGACTCTGTCTCAAAAAATAAATAAATAATTAAATAAACAATAACAATATTTGCTGCTACAAACAGAGTTATGGAGGCCTTGGAGACATTTCACCTTCACTGGTTGTGGTTGCATCAACTCCAGCCAGTGAGCATTTACGGATGGAATTCTGGCAGGCACTGTGCCAGGCACTGACAATTTGCTTTACAACAGGAAATGAGATCGCGAGAAAAAAATATGTAATCTGACAAGCAGAGCTTTTATATGTACAAAGGGTGCCAGCGAAGTACACATTTTATGAAAGGAAAACACTGTATTAAAATTGTAATATTCAATATATACTGATAACATTTGTTATCCTGTATATTGTATCTTAGCTCTCTTGTAATTGCAGAAATCAAACATGACTTGAGTATTACAATTTTATACTCTGTATATGCTGAAGTAGAATTCTGAAAAATACATATATAGATCTCAGCGACAAATCAGTTGGCGGGTTAAAATTGAGAAAGTTGCAAGCAAATTCTTTTGCTTTCATCTGTACAAACAGATAACACATCATGCTTGGAAGAAGAACAGTACTCAGCAATTTAGTGTTTTCTTTTGATGAGCCATGGCTGGAAGAGAAAGTTTAATATAGGACATTTGAACCAATTAAAAAACACTGTTTTGAGGTCGCAGCTATGGGGTGAGGTGCTGTTAATGTAATCAAGTTAAAACACAAAATTATGATTTCGGCTCTCTAAAGTTTTTAGGACATCACAGGAAGCTGTCAGAAGATTCGATTCCTTGGAATTTAGAGCCTTAATTTTAAGTATCCAGAGTTTGTTTTTCTAGAAAACTTAATATTGAATTCGTTCAAAATTTAACTTTGGGGACTGCTAGCATAACGAACAAAAATTGTCCTGATTAAATGAACTAACTCCTTTGTTTTTCAAAATTATTAAGGAGTTTGGTGATTAAATGAATTTCTCTTCACATGGGTAGGATAAATACACAAGGTTTTTACTATTTATCCTCATAAATATTCTTTTTTTTTTTTTGAGATAGAGTCTCAAGCTGTCACCCCTGGATAGAGTGCTGTGGCATCACAGCTCACAGCAACCTCCAATTCCTGGGCTCAAGCGAGTCTCCTGCCTCCGCCTCCCAAGTAGCTGGGACTACAGGCGCCCGCCACAAGGCCCGGCCATTTTTTGGTTGCATCCATCATTGTTGTTTGGTGGACCCAGGCTGGATTCGAACCTGCCAGCTCAGGTGTATGTGGCTGGCGCCTTAGCCGGTTGAGCCACAGGCGCCAAACGTTTTTTTTTTTTTTTTTTTTTTTTTTGAGACAGAGTCTCAAGCTGTTGCCCTGGGTAGAGTACTATGGCATCATAGCTCACAGCAACTTCCAACTCTTGGGCTCAAGTGATCTTCTTGCCTCAGTTTTTCTCTTTTTAGTAGAGACACGGGTCTCTCTTTTGCTTAGGCTGGTCTTGAACTCCTGAGCTCAAGCAATCCACCTGCCTCAGCTTCCCAGAGTGCTAGGATTATAGGCGTGAGCTACCATGCCTAGCCTGGCAGAGGAGAATTAAGAGGCACTAAGGACAAGTCTGGTTATGTTAAAGTTCTATTATAGCAGGACTTGAGGCCCATGTCTGCTGCTGAGTCACAAAAAATATCCCCCTGGGCACTCTGCCATACTGCAGGATGAAGAATGCTGGCCTTGACATAGCTAAGTAGTAATCTCCAGCTTAACACTTGAGGTCCCCACTATAACATTTGATGTCCCCACCCAGGGGTCCCTTTTCTCTTCTCTTACCTTACCCATTATATCCTTCAGGGATTAGATGAGGAGATTCACCTGGACTAATTTCACCCAATCCTGCCATCACTTTATTCTATATTCCAGTTGCCATAGTATTCTCTTCTCTTTCTTTCTTTCTTTTTTTTTTTTTTTTTGTTTTTAGAGATGGGAGTCTTATTGTGTTGCTCAGGCTGGAGGGCAGTGGCTACTCACAGATAATAATAACTCACTATAGCCTCAAACTCCTGGGCTCAAGCAATCCTCCTACCTCACCCTCCTGAGTAGTGGGGACTACAGACAGGCACCCTCATGCACAGCTTCTTTTATTTTAAAGTTCTCAGCAGGTTTCTTTATAGCTTTTTTTATTTCGAGGTAATAGACACACAATAAACTGTTCATACCCGAAGAGTGCACTTTGAGCCAGGCACAGTTGCTCATGCCTATATTCTTAGTACTTTGGGAGGCTGAGAGGCTGAGATGGGAGGGTCCTTTGAACCTATGAGTTTGAGGTTACAATGAGCTATGATCATTTGCACTCCAGCCAAGATGACAGAGACCCTATTGCAAAAAAAGTGTTACACATAGATGATTTTTTTATATATGTATAGATCCATGAAACCATCACCACCATCAAGATAATGAACCTTTTGATCACTGCCAAGTTTCCTTGTGCTACTTTGTAATTCCTCCCTCCTCCTCCTCTCCACTCTACTCCTCTCTCTAGGCAACCATTGATCTGCTATCACTGTAGATTAGTTTGCATTTTCTAGAATTTTATACAAATGGAATCACACAGCATATCATCTTTTCTTGTCTGGCTTCTTTCACTCTGCATAATATTTTGATATTCTTCCAAGTTGTAGCATATATCAATAGTTCATTCTTTTTTATTCCTAAGTAGTATGCCATTGAATTAATATACAGTATAACAATTTGTTTATCCACTCATCTGCTGATGATCATTTGGGTTTCTTCTAGTGTTTGTCTCTTATGTATAGAGCTGCTATGAACATTTATGCATCCATCTTTGTGTGGAATATGCTTCATTTCACCTAGGAATGGAATTTCTGGGACATAAGGTAAGCACATGTCTAACTTTTAAAGAAACTACCCAACTGTTTTCCAAAGCGGTTATGCCAGTTCACATTCCTAGCAGCAGTATCTGGGAGTTTTAGATGCTCCATATCCTCACCAACATTTGGTACTGCTTTTCCATTTTATTTTAGCCATTTTGTTCACAGTAGCAGAAGCAAGTTAAAACTATACTAAGATTGCTTTTCCCCAATCACAGTGATGGAGCATCTTTACACATGCTTATTAATACTCTTTGGTAAAGTAACATAACAGAATTTTTCCCCTTTCCTGTCTACTTTCTGCTGTCGGCTTGTTTGGTTCTTTTTATGTGGAGACGTAAGAGCCATGCGCTTGTGTGAATCATGAGAAGACTGACAAATGCCTTAAAGTTTTACTTCTCTATAATGACCCTGTCTTTTTCCTCCTTGTGGATTCCTTGTGACCTGCAGGGACTTTGTAGACTTGTAAAATGTGGCAGTGAGCCATGCAATTTCTCATGGACACTGGCTACCCTTAACTTCTAGACTGAATCCCTTGTCAGCACACACACTTTAATATTTGACGTGGGCGTTTCACTAGTGGTTGGACAGATCCAAATGCAAAGCAGGGGGCTGTTCAGTGTGCTTCTGCTGAGATTTGGATCTGTGGATCTTCTGAGCTGGCTGGTGGAACCATGTAACAACCCATTGCTGCCAATTCTAGTGGAAGTGGAACTTTCAAAACATGCCACTTTGGCTGAATTTTGTGGCTACCTACCTTAGTTGTTTTTCTAAGGAGTATACCCAAGTATTTAATAGAAAGTTGCATTCATTCTTAGATGTGCATTATATCATTCTGTTCTTTCTACTGGATTATTTGGCATGGTCCTTAACCTATTTACTCCTTGAGGTATGCTCACTTCCAAATGGATTGTAAACTTTTTGTTTTTGTTTTTGTTTTTTTGAGACACATTCTCACTCTATTGCCCTGGGTAGGGTAAAGTGCTGTGGCATCAGCCTCATTCACAGCAACTTCATACTCTTAGGCTCAAATGATCTTGCCTCAGCCTCCCAAGTGCCTGGGACTATAGGCACCCACCAACACACCCAGCTAGGTTTTCTTTTTTTAGTAGAGATGGGGGTTTTGCTCTTGCTTTCCAGACTGCTAGGATTACAGGCATGAGCCACTGTGCCCCACCTGAATTGTAAACTCTTGAAGGGAAAGGATTAAAGCTTATAGAAAATTTATGACTTTTATCAAAGCACCAACGTATACGAGATATAGAAGATCCTTGGTAATGTTTATCACTTAACAAAACTGTTGGGTGGTTAGCCTTCAATTTTAAAAGTTAATCATCAATCTAATCAGCCTTATGGATCTATGGTATGAGAAAGAAATACTCATATAGCTAGGGTATATAAGAAATCTCGGCTCAGTGCCTGTGGCTCAACGGGCTAAGGCGCCAGCCACATACACCTGAGCTGGCGGGTTTGAATCCAGCCTGGGCCCTCCAAGCAACAATGGCTGCAACCAAAAAATGACCAGGCGCTGTGGCGGGCGCCTGTAGTCCTAGCTACTTGGGAGGCAGAGGCAGGAGACTCGCTTGAGCCCAGGAATTGGAGGTTGCTGTGAGCTGCGATGCCACAGCACTCTATCCAGGGTGATAGCTTAAGGCTCTGTCTCCAAAAAAAAAAAAGAAAAGAAAAAAAGAAATTTCACAATCAGAATTTTAGAACTTTAGCAAAACTGAAGGGGGCATTTCACAGATGAGAAAACTAAAGTATTAAGAAGTTAAGTATTAGTTGGGCGGTGCCTGTGGCTCAGTGGGTAGGGCACTGGCCCCATATACAGGGGGTGGCGGGTTCAAACACAGCCCTGGCCAAACTGCAACAAAAAATAGCTGGGCACCAGCTACTCGGGAGGTTGAGGCAAGAGAATCACCTAAGCCCAGGAGTTGGAGGTTGTTGTGAGCTGTGTGACGCTATGGCACTCTACTGAGGGCGAGAAAGTGAGACTCTGTCTCTACAAAAAAAAAAAAAGAAGAAGAAGAAGTTAAGTATTAGCTAAGTGCATCACATCCCAGCTCCTTTGTAAAGTCTTCTTGGATGCTTTGACATGGACTTACTCCTCTATGCTCCTAGGATACCCATCTATATTTCTATCAATAGTCCCTGTGACACTTGGTTATACTTTCTTGGCTGCAATTAACAGGGATTATGTCTTCTTTGTTTTTGTAGCCCCAATTCCCTAGATAGTGCCTGGAACTGTCAGGCACTTAATAAAGGAATGAATGGATGAACTAGTGGCAGAGTCACTGGTTGGAGTCAGTACAAATAGGACAAAATACAATAGTAACACTAATACAATGTTTCTTAAATGCATAATGTGTTCCATGTTACATGGCTTACATTTATTATTTAAAGCACACAATAACTCTGTGAAGTAGATATAGGTATTCTTACTTTACAGATGAAGAAACTGAGGCAATGAGAAGTAATTTCCCAAAGTCAATCAGCTCAAGGCAGAGGTGGCACTAGAACCCAGGCATCTGATTTCAGAGAATCAGCAGTCTGAGCGGTGTCACCGCTTGACTAGTGACAATGGAGCATTGGCTGTGTTGAGAAATTTAAATCCTGTTCCCTTCCTTTCCATTCTTCTACTCATTAGTTTTCAAGGGTGTGGGGTACCCTTGAGTATTTCTTCTCATGCGAAGATATTGATATAAGAAGAGTTCAAGGTAATTAATAACATGGGTGAAGCCACTAAAACATGTGTTGGCAAAGTCACTGAATTTGTGTGGTCCCAACGACTTGTGGTAAGGTCCCAATACTTACATTTAGGAGATGTACAATGTTTGCTATGTGGCTGTGAATGAATGATTCTGTGGTTTCATCGTAAGATAAAGTTCGGCTGAGAGATGACAAAGATCTTAGGAATGTCAGCTTTTCAAGTTCATCCTAAATTTGTAGAAAAATGATAAAAACAGTTATGTACTATAATCTTACTTGATAATTGTAGAGGGCTTTTGAGAAGTTTCTTGAAATGTATTAAGCATCTGACATCTCATTCAATCCAATGTCAGTCGCCTATTATAAGGAATAAATACATTACAGAGGATTTCAGTGAAGTTCCTTGTCCACTGGCCTTCCCTTTGTTGGAACCTCATTTCCCCTCTTGCTAGATTAGTAAGTGCTCCAGGATGGCTTTCCCTATCTTTAGTCTTTGCCTCCCCACCTGCCCTGTGTAGTACTGTCTGATTACGCTTCCTAGAGGTGACCTCTGAGGCTGTTACTGCTAATCCTATTGATGTCATTAAAGATTCATTATTTTGTCTTTAAGGTTTGCTATTAAAATGCAAGTTCCGAAGATATTTTCTGAAGAATAAAATATCTTTCTGTATTAACATTCTCTTTTTCTGATTATGAAAGCAATATCTCTTTATTGTTATTCTGATTATAAAAGTAATATCTCTTTTCTAGTTTCATAGAAACGATGAAAAAATAAAGTATAAGAAAAAAAATAAAAGACACCAATAACTCCACAACCTTGAGAAAATTTCTTCCAGTCCCTTTCTCCTGCACACAGATGATGTAAACTAGTACAAGTTCTACAGCGAGCACATAGCAATACACTGCAAAAAGGCCCTATTCTCTCTCATAGAGATTATACAACCACCAGACATTGGCTTTCTCTGCTTCAGTTTTGCCCCTGCCCAGTTCATTTCCCCAGCTGTTGCCAGATTCAAATTTGATCAGGTAACTCCTTATCCAGAATCTTTTCAACAGCAACTGTTGAGGATGAGGCCCTTCCCAACATGACCTCAACTAACTTTAAATGGGCTTTTGCCCGTTCTGAGCTCTAGTCAAATTAACTTTTAAATTACCCTTTCTTGCTTCTGTGCTTTGCACCTTTGGACTTCTCTATACTTCTTCTTGCTTACTGACAAAAATCAACATATATTTTAAGACTTGGATCATGCAATTTCTCCTGAAGCAGGATCAGGTGCCCTTCCTACGTGTATCTATAAACTACATGAATAAATTGCTATCAAAGCATAGGGTTTTTTTGTTTTTTATTTACTTATTTATTGTTTGCTAATCACTATGTTAACAAGGAGTATAAAGGCATTTGTTAATACTCTAACATCATTAACTTCTTACTCATCTATTTTCCTGACTCTAAAGTCAGGTCAAGGCAGGAAATGGGTTTTTTTGCTTCAATTTACTGCAGCAATCCAGGCCCTTCCTTAACACAAAAATGCAAATAAAGCCTGGCTGACGTGAAGTATAATGAATAGTCCAAATCAAAAGTGAAGACCAGGCTCAGCAATCGTAGCTCAGTGAGTGGGGCGCCAGCCACATACACCGAGGCTGGCGGGTTTGAGCCTGGCCCAGGCCTGCTAAACAACAATGAGAACTCCAACCGGAAAAAAAAAAAAAAATAGCTGGGCATTGTGGCGGGTGCCTGTAGTCCCAGCTACTCAGGAGACTGAGGCAAGAGAATCACTTATGCCCAAAGAGTTTGAGGTTGCTGTGAGCTGTGATGCCACAGCACTCTATCGAAGGCGACATAATGAGACTCTGTCTCAAAGAAAAAATAAAAAAAGTGAACACCAAGAATATCCTGGCTTTAGGTGTTTTATTTATTTATTTTTTTTTGGCATTCTGCATAAAGAAAATGTATAGCTTGGTTAATTTTCACAAACCAAAATTACTTATGTATTCAGCGACAGATTATTGCAGGTATTCCAGAAGTCTCTCTCATCTTCTCCTCCAATGGAGGCTCAGTTTTTTTTAATATTGTAAATTGACAAATTATATTGTGTATGTATATGGGGTATAAAATTATACTATGATTTTTTAAGTATATTACAGTAAAATTGATTTGGGGGGGCAGTGTGTGGATTTGTACTTTGTAATACATGCAAACATGCATGTAATCACCACCACAATCAGGATACCGAACAGTTCCATCACCACCAAAATTTCCTAGGTGCTGTCCCCTTAGAATCATACCCTTTCCCCATCCCTAATTCATGGGAATCACTGATCTGTTCTGCATTTCTACAGTTTTGTCTTTTAGAGAACATCAATTAACTGGAATCATATTGTACGTAATCTTTTGTGACTGACTTCTTTCACTCAGCATAAAGCCTCCTAGATTCATCAAAGTTGTTGGAGGGATGACTAGTTCATTCCTTTTATTCCTGAATAGTATTCCACGTTATGGATGTTCCCTAGTTCGTTTACCTGTTGAATCGACTTTTTAAATCTTACCACTCCAACTTATCAGTGTCTAGCACAAGCCTTATAAATGCCAGGAGCTCATTCCTTATTTGCTGATTGGCTGCCTGGGATTTAAAAGCCATATAGAAGGGGAATCGCTGGGAACACTAAATAGAGACAATTTACTGTGATTCTTGCTTCTCATGAAGCTTCATGCTAAGTAGGCTACTATACAGTTGGATGAGAGATGATGTTAAGATACAGAGGTGAAAGGAATGGATTCACTTTTTCATCAATTAGCCTGATAGGGATTAAAAACAAAAGTAATGCTAATTTTGGACAGTTGTAAGCAACTAGCGTTTAATATTACATATTTTGCTGGTGAGAGCATAAATAGGCTTAATATTTGTGAGGCATAAATTTAATAGTACCTGTTAAAAGCCTAACAATAATGTATACCCTTTGATCCAGCAATGGCATGTCTGGGAAATTACCCTAGAGAAATCGTCTGAGGGGTACACAAAAGCTCATATACAAGAATATTTGTCAAAGAACTATAATAACAACAACAAAAAAAAACTAGAAAGAAACTAAATAGCTAATAATGGCATGTTATGATATTCATTTCCTTATATATTATTTATTTGTTTTATTGTTCTTAGGACTAAAGATCAAAGTTTTTATCCTGGCTGCCAAGGCCCAGTATGGTCTATCTCTATCTCTTCAGCCTCACCTGGTTCCACCCTTCTCTTCCACCACCATGATTTAGACATACTGGTCTTAAGTTCCTCAAATATGAGGTTCTCCTTTCTGCCACCTTTCTGTTTAAAGGTTGTTAAACATACCTTTTCCTATTTCTGGAATACTAACTAACCCTAATTCTAACTTCTAATTTTTTCTATTCATTTCTCAGATCTAATCTTAAGGGTTACTTCCTCAGAGATGCCTTCCCTTACCCCCAGGTTAAGGTAAGTTCTACTGGTGAATCATGCCTGTAATCCTAGGAGGCCAAGGCATGTGGATTGCCTGAGCTCACGGGTTCGAGACAAGCCTGAGCAAGAGTGAGAGCCTGTCTCTAAAAATAGTCAGGCATTATGGCGGGTGCCTGTAGTCCCAGCTGCTCAGAGGCTGAGGCAAGAGAATTGCTTAAGCCGAAGAGTTTGAGGTTGCTGTGCTCTATGATGTCACAACACTCTACTGAGGGTGACAAAGTGAGACTCTGTCTCAATAAAAAAAAAAAAGATAAGCTCTTCTGTTACATGCTCTCACAGAATGCATGCATGAATGAATGAATCACCTAAGCAATGGCCTACTATGCAGCTATTAACTAGAATAACGTGGCTCCATAGTTACTGACCTAGAAAAATTTTTTCTCCCACCATATGTGATGGTTTTTCGCTTATTATAAGGGACAGGGTAAAAAAAGCCTAAAAGTTTTTAGACCAAATCATTAACAATAGTTATCTCAAAAGAGTAGGACTAAGAAGATTAACTTAATTTTTCTTTTTTGAGACACAGTCTCATTATGTTGCCCTAGGTAGACAGAGTGCCGTGCTACACAGCTCACAGCAACCTCAAACTCTTGGGCTTAAGCAATTCTCTTGCCTCAACTTCCCAAGTAGCTGGGGCTACAGGTGCCTGCCACAACACCTGGCTATTTCCTTTTTTGTTGTTGTTGTTGTTGCAGTTGTCATTGTTTAGCAAGTGCAGGCTGGGTTCGACCTGTTTAGCAAGTGCAGCCCGGGTGTATGTGGCCAAAGCCGTAACTACTGTGCTACAGGCACCAAGCCTAACTTTTAATTTTTATTAAGTTTTTCTTTGCTTTTATATGAATTTTATAATTTTATATATAATTTATAAATATATTTATTACAAATATAAAACAAACATAAATCTTATAACATATAATATAAAATTATTTGTATAATGAAGAAATAATGTATGTTTAATGTATTTGTTAAAATGGAGGAATAAGCTAAAAAACTCATAAAGATTGCCTGTGCATACCTTTAGCTCACCATTAAAAACCTCCTGGATGGACTGGATCAGCCTCTCAGTGCTGGCCTCTTCAGAGGGCTCCTCCTGGGTCAGGGATTCCAAGCTACACGAGAGGGACTCCTGAGGGAGTGTAGGGATGTCAGAGAGGTCCGCGTCTAACACCAAAGGAAAGACACTGGGTGATGCCTCAGTACTGTGTACGGTGATACAGGATAGACAGGTCCTGTTCTATCCTTTACTACATAATCTGTAACCTTGACCAAGTCCCTTCCCTTCTGCGAATCTGTTTTCTCAACTACAAATTTGGTGTTCTCTAAGGTCTCCCTGAACTTCAAAAACCTTTGGCATTGAGCTGTAGCAGAATAGTAAGAGCATGGACTTTTGATCTCAGTTTGAGACGAGTTGGAATCTTAGCTGTACCACTTTATTAGTTGTATGACCTCTACCCAGCTAGTTTGCCCCCTGGAACAGTAGTTTCACTGTAAGCATTAAATGAAGTAATATGTGCAAAGAACCGCTCCCAGGATCTGGCACATAGTAAACACTTAAATGGTAGATATTATTCAAACTCAAAAGTCTGTGCCTCTGTAGTGACAAGAGCTTAAATATACAGGTAGGCCCCGGGTTAGAAACAAGATAGGTTCTGTAGGTTTGTGACAAAAAAGGTAACATAGGGAAGTTACTGGGACAGCGGGGGTTATAGGAGCATGCTGCCCTGAGCAGCCCACATAACAGAAAGCACGAGCTCATGTGTTCTGAATCACATCCAGACATTCTATAGAAAGTCATAAACGACCAGGGATGCGTGTGAGCAGTCTTTCGCAGAAGTCCCAACATATGGACATATAATCTGACATATGGCAGATTAAGTTTTAAGTTAATATTTAGGCACCTGGTGTCAGAAGTTAGGATACAAAGGAACAGAAATTAAGACACAAGAGTACAAAAGGAAAGCAGGTCCCACTTCTCTACACACAAAGATAGATACAGTTAGACAATTTATATAATCCCTGAACATCTAGTTTTCTTTGGCAACCTGCTTGGGTTCCCCTCTGGGCACACTGTTCTCCCCTTTTCCTCTTCAATAAAGGAATTTCCGGGCGGCTCCTGTGGCTCAGCGAGTAGGGCGCTGGCCCCATATACCGAAGGTGGTGGGTTCAAGCCCGGCCTCGGCCGAACTGCAAAAAAATAAAAAAATAGCCGGTTGCTGTGGCGGGCGCCTGTAGTCCCAGCTACTAGGGAGGCTGAGGCAAGAGAATCGCTGAAGCCCAAGAGCTGGAGGTTGCTGTGAGCAGTGTGACGCCACGGCACTCTACCCAGGGCGATAAAGTGAGACTCTGTCTCTA
>CAUYON010114580.1:0-21584 GCA_963573935.1 Arctocebus calabarensis | reverse complement strand
ACTCGACTTTTTGTTCTACATATTTACAATAGCCCAAGTAGCCAACCATAAACCCAATCACAAAAAATATGATTACAGCAATAGTTGCATAGCAAATAGTTCCATTAAACCTTTTTGATTTTGTGACAATGGGCCTCATGTCATTGTCAACATTTTGTTCTTCATCTACGGCTAGTTTCATCTCCACGTGACTGTTATCGCCATCCACTTGCCGAGGCAAACTAAATCGGGTATATGACATTGGTTCTCCGCCAAATCAAGCACCCGCCCAGTCCGCCACTGCACAGGCCACCAAGTGCGATCCTGATGCTCTCTCCTCATTTTGTATTCTTGATAACCCTTTCATTGAACATTGCCTGACAGTATTTAAAACTAATCCCCTGCAGCTGAATGCGTTAATAAAGCGCCCACTAACTTTTCCCCTCCAACATTCTTGTTATTCTGCAGTCATAGTTCCAAAATTAAGACTTCATCATTGGAGCTCCCCTTTGACACAGAAGGTCAAGCCTCACCCATGCTATTTCCAGCACTCCATTATTCATGTGGATTGGCAGTTCTCTTAATTAACACTTTGTCTCTATTTACTACAAAAGTTCAGAGTTGAGAGCAAATGCCAAGAACATATGCAGTTCTTTAATGTAAATTGGCCACACTCAAAATGGAAATGATTTTATCTAAGACATCATCAGCCCAATATTGTCTCTAAAATGCACTGGAAAGTTATGTTTTCTAACTATTAATGGTTAACCACTCAGATTATACAAACCAGAATGAGGTGCTGATGATTTACATGGGGAAAAATACAAGTAAACTAATATACATTCTTCATTGTTAAAATGAGAGGCTACAAAGGTAAGGTAGATGCTGGTGTCATTTATATTTATAAGCTACCTACATGAATATTCATGAATGCATAAAAAGACATGTAACATATGTAAAAGATACAATTGTGTAATTTATATACAATGCTACCTTGAGCCACTAGATGATAAAATCTGAGTAGCACAGTAGCAGAAAGAGGTGCAAATAGTCACCTTTGAGTAAGCAATTGAAGAACTCTACTTTCTTTTTTGCAACTGGATTCTGCCCTTGGTATACTATGCATTCACACCTCAATACAGCCCCGTTAACTCTATAGTATTAGTAATAGGCCACTGGTCTCACAGGCATAAAGCTATTAATGGCTGTATAATCCCCTAATTAGCCTGACAGACTGATGGGGGTCGGAGCAACATCAGGAGTCCGGCAAGGTTAGTTACAAACTGACATTTTATTGTTTCATTTATCACTTACTAATTACTGTTAACGACCATGTCAGGATGGTCTATCTCAAGAAAGTGAAAACACCACTAGTATAATTTTCTTGCACCAAGTTATTCAGTATTATTTCTTTATTTACCCATATCTAACGCAACACATTTTCAGATCCGGGGATAAGAGGGCAGCAGCCAGGTTATTTCTACTTTGCCGACTATTATGATTTGCAAAAAATACACGGAGCCAAAGCAAAATGAAAAGTATTCTAGAATGGTTTTTGCTTGGTACCATTTAAAAGAATGGAAATTTCAAAGCACTGTGTGTACAAACCTTGAAATTAGCAGACGAGAGTGCCATCTCTTCATCCTTTCTCAGAAGCAATGAAAGTTGTTGGTGATTATATCATTTTACTGAGTTATGATTTTAATGTATCAAAACTTGATTTCTACTCTATATTTACTTCAGATAGTCAAGAATCCTCCTTAACTAGAAAAAGGAGCAAACCAACCAGGCTTATCTTTACTGAGAAGAATATAAACGCTAGAACGATATGACAAAGGGGAAAATTATCCCGAATTTTAAGTTAGTTCTTGGTTAAAATGGTTAGGGGAGAAAGCCAAATGCTGCTCCACTAACCAATCCCAGAGGATGCCTCCAATTATAGCATCCTTGAAGCCTTGCCTTTTCTCCCACCATAAAGCTTTCCCACACTTCTACTTGCCTTTGACTTTCTGCTGAACATACATGATGGTGGCTGACCCCCTTGCTACAGCAGCTCTGAATAAATAGGCTTTGCCTATTCCCCTCTGAGACAGAGTCTCACTCTGTCACCCTGGGTAGAGTGTTGTGGCATAGCTCACAGCAACCACAAACTCTTAGGCTCAATTGATCCTCTTGCCTCAGCCTTCCCAGTAGCTGGGACTATAGGTGCCTGCCATGACACTTGGCTAGTTTTTCTATTTTTAGTGGAGACGGAGTCTCACTCTTACTCAGGCTGGTCTCTAACTGCTGAGCTCAAGCAATCCACCAGTCTCAGCCTCCCGAAGTATTGGAATTACAGGTGTGAGCCACTGCGCCCAGCTGAGAGATTTTCATTTATTTCCATACTTAGTAGTGGACTACAGTTTTCTAAGTCGTAGTCTTAAAGTGTCTGACTCTTTATTGATTTATCCTATATGATTTTTAAACAACCTCCATAAGTTAGTACACCTTCCAGAAGAATGAAATCTGATTCTACAATTGCCAAATAAAAAAGTAATTTTTCACTGAAAAGTAATGAAAACTATTATTTTTAAGAAAAGACTCAGTTTACTAGACATAGTGCATTCAATGGCATTCTAAAATAGAGCCAAGGAATTAAATACTATTATTTAATTCTAAAGTTGGTACATTGTTAAATTACATTATGCTATACTACATTTAACAGCCATACTTATGAAAGGAAGAGGTTTTTCAAAGATAGAAGAAAAAATGGAAGATATATTTTGAACACTAAGACTTTCATGAGCTTCACAGCTTTCTTAACCATGAGGGTAAAGCAGGAAGATGGATGTTAAGCCTCATTTCAAATTATATAAAAGTGCATAAGTTAAAACCAAATTAGGCATTTTTTTTTCTTTTCTGAGGCATAATCTCACTCTGTCAGCCTGGGTGCAAAGCCTTGGCATTATAGCTCAGAGCAACCACAAGAGATCCTCTTGCCTCAGCCTCCCAAGTAGCTGGGGTTACAGGCACTGGCCACAATGCCTGGCAATTTTTAGAGACAGGATCTCACTCTTGCTCAGGCGTGTCTCAAACGCCTGAGCTCAGGGAGTCTACGGGCCTCGGCCTCCCTGAGCGGTAGGATTATAGGCATAAGCCACTGTGTCCAGCCCAAAATTCTTAATAAAAGATGCGTCTAACTTACATGAACAACTGCTTTGGGATTTGTTTTGGTAACTACTGTTATGTTGAATAATTACCATAGTAAAGCCACAATTACATGACACAACCTTAATGCGCCTAAAACTGAAAGATATAAAAACAACATGGAAGAGAAAGAAACCTGTCAAGGCCACAAAGGCGAAAGTTGAACGAGATCTATGTTATCACTTGACTCTCAATCACAGCAAAGTCAGGGCAGGAGAGTGGCTCTCTGGGGTATCCCCAGGTCCTGTTTAATGCACCCATGCTGCAAACATTTCTCTGAAGAGATCTCAGGGAACACTCGCACTCCCTTCCTTAAAAACATATTAGGAATCAGGTTTTATGAGCAAGACTGCCACACGCTCCCTTGTCGACTTTTAAATTGCTACAAAACTCTTTCTTAATTTAATATATTTTAAGTATTTGATATCCTTATTTGTAGAAAACCAAATGTTTTAAAATATACCTAATGCTATGATCAATTGCTAGAAGTACTATCAATAAATTTACTATGTACAAAATTTTTTTCTTTCCCAAGAAAGACCCCACAAGTCCACAGTCAAACCTTTCTATCTAGGAGAACATTTGCCTGAAGTGGCAATATTAATTCTCTGAAACTTCGTACTGTAAGTTTATGATGGACCCTCTAGTCCAGCATTATAATGGGAATCACAATGAAGGTCACTCTGGCAGCTACTATAGGGTCAAGAAAAGACCAAAATCCCCTTCAATTCCATCCCCATTTTTATACATTGCCATCCCCACTTCCTTGCCAGGAGGCTTCCTTCCTAGATGATTAGACTTATAAAAGAAAATTACAATGAGTCAGTGGAGTGCTGTAGTTACAAATTCCAGTCTTCTGTTTGACTCTTTTTGTTTCCTGATCATATCTAAAATAGTTATAATAAAAAATTTCACATAAAATTTATTTAGTTTTTATTAGCTTTTCTAAGTCAAATTCTGAAGAGCCCAGTGACAAGAAATAGTGAATTACCAGAAAACCGTATGTTAAATAATCGTATTATATCTGCGCTCTTTCTCTCAAAGCTTCTGAAAAAGGATTTCTGCTAAGATGAAGGAATTAGCCAAGGCAAAGAAAAACATAGGATATAGGAAACGGGATCTAAAAGGCAAAGGAAATTCCTAGAATCTTAATAAAGGAGACTGTAGGTGGCATCTGCAACAAAAGTGCTAAGAGTAAAACATGTGTCTCAAAGAGAAACTTTTCTGGAGAAAAGTAAAAACAATCAAAGATCTGAAGTAACTGAACCTCTTTAGGGATGTCTTTGACCAGGGGCTGCAAACCACAGCCTGGGGCCCACCAGCAATAGCAGAGGTGAGCACTATGACACACCACATGGTCTAAGGGATTAGAAACCTAAAAACTTTATAGCTCTTTTTAGAAAAAACTTGCCAAGGGTGGTGCCTGAGGCTCAAAGGAGTAGGACGCCAGCCCTATATGTTCTGAATTGCATTTTATAACATGGGTGTTGAATATTCATCTAAGCAAAATTATAATATTTGAGGAAGATGGTGAAGGCTGGGGAGACAGAGTTTAGTTCTTGTCATATGAAATGGAAATAAAGTGGATAATGGTTAAAAAGGAAAAATCAAGGAGTGGTGATTAAAAACATGTTTTGACACATGACTCCAACAGAATCAACTGAAGGCTCTAAAAGTGGTGACCTCTAGGGAGGAAGAGGAAAAAAAGAAAAAGGAAAAAAATATTGACACTACTGTTTGGGTAAACAAATCTTATACATACAACTCAAGGACTCAAATTATGTGCATATGTAATTTTTTAAAAAATAAAATCAAAACTAAAAACAAAATAAATTTGGTACGGCATAATATAAAAACCATTCACAAACATCAACAATCATTTCTGAAAGTTTTCAGTCCTGGACAATGTGCTGCCCATGTGCATTCAATTCTCCCATTAATGCATGGTTGGAACAATTATCCAAAACAACTAATTCACATAATCTTTGCATTCTAATGAAAAACATCTATTGTTATATAATGATGTTTAAATCCCCCTGGTTCCATGGGGCTTTCAATATTAGTTGCCCTTTGAACACCACAAGTTTTGGGTTGTGCAGGTCCTTTTCTATTTGAATTTTTTTCCAGACACAAATATAATATTTTTGGAAATGAAATATGCATATAGAAAGGGCTGACCTTGAATGGACCCCATAGGGTCAACTTCAGGACTTAAGTATGTAAGCAGTCTGAGACAAATCCCACAGTAAAACAAGGCACGACTCTAATAGATATTCTGGGATTTATTTCCCCAAGAATTCTCAAATAATTCTGGAAGTTATTTACTTATAGTGACACAATAAGTTAATAATTTTGTTTCAGCTCTCCTGCTTATAAAGGGGGAGAAAAACAAAAGAAAAAAGAGAGGAAAAGAAGACAGATGTATGCTAAGATTATTTTTAAGAGAAAAGATAAATGGCTATTCTTTGGTACTAGGTAATAAGAAAATTTTCAATACTATGTGAAAACAATATGTATATTATGAACTGAGGAAAGTATTTGTTGGATCTATTCCCATTCTCTTCTGATATTTAACCGACTCATGCAACATTCTACCCAACAATCTTGAATGCAAAGCTATAACCATAGATTTCTTGTTTCCTAAAGAATACTTAGCAATTTAGAATGCTTTTTTCCTAATAAGCACTGCAGCTACTTGGCTTATCTTTAATGCTTTTAATTTTTACTTTCATGTGTAAATAAAATGCATGCTATTAAGACTGCCTTCAAGGAAAAGACATTTCTATGTAGAATCATGGATAATGCAAAAAATTGAGTTTCTCTTTTGTTTGTGCATGTATAATTCAAAATTCAAAATGCCTTTGCGTTTCATGTCCCTGCTTCTCTTAGCAATAATTTGTCCTTTTTATACTACATCTAAGACTCAATTCATCAACTATGAGGTCATTACTATTTCGGGGCTGGCACCCTAGAATGTTAAGAGTGATAAATACAATGAGGCTTGTGTTGAGAAACTTTTTCAAGCACCAAGGAATGCATATAATATGAAAGAAGAGATGAGCTCATGCATAAAATGTATTAGTGTGAACTGAGGTATTGAAAATTGGTATGCCTTCATGTCAAAGAAAGATCTTATCTTCCTTGAGTCTTTGTATGTAAGGACTGCAAGACGGAATGCTGTGGTTACAGTCATCTGAAGTTTAAATGTTCTCATTTTCAATACCTTTTTATTCAAAGTGAAACTGCAATCAAAAGAAAACATGGAAGAATCAGTAATGTTTTTAAAGATATATTTGGAACTATTTTCAGTGGGTTTTTAAACTATGCCTACACAATATCAGAACATCAGAAGATTGAATTCAGTCAACCAGAAAGCTTTGACAACGTTATACCAAAAAATACAGATGAGAGATAAAAATGTAAATCCTGAAGCCTCATAGAAAATTCACGTTATGTTTCATTTCTTGTCCCTAACCCTTCTGACTCATTGGGCTCCCAACCCACAGCACTTTACTGACTCTTTTTACTTGGTTAGTGTTCTTTCTAGGTGAGAGATTATATCCTCCTTCCCCTTACGGAGTCTGATGAAATTCTGGAGCTGTCTTTGTTTCCTCTTTCAGATCTACCATTCTGCTTCCCAAGGTTAGGAAATGTCTCCTTTCCCCCTATACTCCCAAGTATCTTCCCCCTGAAAGGAAATATCACTTTCCTCCTCTGACTTTAGATTAGGAAAAGAAGATCACCGAAAATAACTTAATTATTTAATCCACCCATCACCCTTTTCTAAGTAAAGAGGGTTTTATTATCCAACACATGAATCCCCCTCCATTGCCCACGATTCCTGACCTTCTACAATGTCAGCCGCTTCAAATGAATCATCTAAAGTTCAGCTCTTTCTCAAGGTCTGTTTCTCTTATGGAGTTGTCTTTGTTGTTTGTCTCTTGGGTTCTTTATCTGGCTTTTAATTCACTGCCTTTTTTTTTTCATTTATTTATCTTTTATCCCTGGCTCCTATTTGCTCCTTAGTTCCTCAGTGGTTATCAAAACTTTTCACCATTGAATTGTATTATTTATTTAATAAATATGCATTGATTATCTTCTTTGATTAAGGCATTATGCCAGGTACAGTGAAGAATCTTCAAAAAATCAAACCTGGCTATCTCTAAGACTCTTTCAATATAGCAAATCATGCACATATAAGGCTAAAGAAAGCAGAAAGCAGGTATGACCCTACCATAAAAGGGGTTCTGAAAATGTGGAGACTTGTAACTGGGATTACCAGGATGAGAGGAAGTTTGGGGCATGAAAAGAAAAAAAGTGAAGATGACTGGGATTTGAAAACAGTTGATAAGATATTTATCCACGTAAGAATCGGGAACTTTTGTCATGTGAAATAAATGTTAATAAGAACTAATATTTGGCCAGTATTTTAGAGTGACTTTATACTACATGACAAACCAGGGGCTTAAACAGCACTGCCCTTCTCTACAGTTTCCTGGAGATGCCAAATGGTATGACGCACACAAGAGCCAGAAAGGCTCGCCACCAATGCGGAATCCACTTTCAGTTTTCTCCAAGTAGGAAGATTTAGGTTTGGGTTTTTTTTTTTTTTTTGTCTGTTTGTTTGTTGACACAGAGGCTCACGTTGTCACCCTGGGCAAGGTGCTGAAGCATCATAGCTCACAGCAACCCTTACTTGAGCTCAAGCCATCCTCCTGGCTCAGCCTCCTGAGTAACTGGGACTACAGGCAACCACCACAGCACCCAGTTAGTTTTTAGTAGAAATGGAATTTTGCTCTCACCCAGGCTGGTCTCTAATCCCTGAGCTCAAGCAATCCACCTGCCTGAGCCTCCCAGAGTGCTAGGGTTACAGGTGCGAGCCACGGCACCCAGCCCGAATGAGAAGATTCTTCATGCGTAACAGACCACCAAACCGCATCTACCAATTTGTTCAATGAGAATACTTCCATGAAGTAGTGCTGTTGATGATGACAGTAAATATGACTAAGAATTAACTAAAGGGATTTATGTGCATGGCCAAGCATTTGAGGGAGAGGTCACAGCGTACACAGAGGCTTAGTGATGGTGCTGCAGGAAAATGTCAAATTAAAACAGACACACACCAACAATATAGAGGAAGGAACTTTTAATTGCCCATGAGATCTCAGGTGCCTCAAGCATGAAATGCTAAGTTCCAGGGAAACAGTTTTTTCCAAACCCCTCTATACTTTTTTCTTCAGCTTGGTATCAGCTGTATAGTTACAGTTACAACAAAGAGTTCAAGGAGTTAATGATTATATTTCTCAAGAAACCAGGGCGCTGTTATCTGTTATAGGTTTTTTTTGCAAGGTTATTTCAGCTCAGTGTAAAGTTTTTTCTTATCTTTGAAGGAAGAGTTCTTCTGCAGCTGCCTGCTGCTTTCTCGGGATCATTAAGAAGTATAAGATTTATTTCTCCTTCCTCAGGAGGAAGGAGAATGGTGCTTCCAAGGAACTAAGCATCTATAGTGGGGAGGACAGGAGGGAGGGGCTGTGTCTGGCAAGACAAAACAGGAGATTATGATAGTGCTTTGTCTGATTTAGGGCTTTGCAGTCAATAGCCAAAGAGCCATGAAAAGTCATGGAAAAGTTTTAAGTAAGAGAGTGACATAATCAGAACGGAACTTTCTGGAGACCACGCTGGCTGCTGTAGAGAGAAGTGACTGCGGTAGAAAAAGAATAGACCCTAGAGATCAATCAGAAGGCTGCAGCAGTGACCCAGCAGACAGACAATGGTGTTTGTGGTGACAGGTGGAAGAAGGAGACAGAGTTGAGAAATAGGGAAATACAAAAACTAACAGGTAGGAAAGGACTTACCCCAAACACCTCCCATCTTTCTAGGTTCCAGAATTAGATAGATGGTAGAGTCACCAACACAGTTATGGAAGAATGAAAGAGGGTTTGGAAGAAAAGTTAAGTTTATTCCTAAATATGGTAAGTAAGTTTAAAGTATCCTTAGGGCATCAAGAGTAACCGGAAAGCATATAAAGAGACTCCCCTGGGGTGGAGAACAAGATTTCATGAAGAAGATTCCCCCACCGACAACTGCAGCAACACCAAAAATAAATAAATGCTAAAAAGCTTCTGCATAGCTAAGAGTACCACAACCAAAGCAAACAGACAGCCTTCAGAACGGGAGACGATTTCGCATGTTATGAATCTGACAAAGGGCCAATAACTGGAATCTACACAGAACTCAAATTAATCAACAAGAGCAAACAACTCCATTTATATGTGGGCAAGAGATTTGAATAGAAACTTCTCTGAAGATGACAGATGAGTGTCAACAAACATGAAAAATGCTCATCGCCTATAATCATCAGAGAAATGCAAATCAAAAGGACTCTGAGATATCACCTGACTCCAGGGACAGGAGCCCCCATCACAAAGGGTCAGATCTGCGGATGCTGGCAAGGATGTGGGGGCAGGGGAGCACTTCTCCACTGCTGCTGGGATACAAACTAATGCAACCTTCACTGGAGAATTCTTACAGAACTAAAAGTCAACCTTCCATTTGATCCCACAATCCCATTATTAGGTATCTACTCAGAAGAACAAAATCATTTTACTACAAAGACACCAGAATGTTCATTGCAATTCAGGTCACAATTGCCAAGTTGTGGGAGCAACCCAAATGAATTAACAAACTGTGGCATTATGTAGACCATAAAATACTATTCAGCCATAAGAAAAGATGGGGACTTTACATCTTTTATGTTTGTCTGAATGGAGATGGAACATATTCTACCTAGTAAAGTATCTCAAGAATGGAAAAACAATGCCTAGTGTATTCAATACAATATAAAACAACTATACACCCATGCTAATGATAAACACAAATATACTCTAGGAAGGGGGAGGGGAGAGGAGGGAGCCAGGAGGAGAACGGGGAGGGCTGTTGGCAGGAGGAGGAAGGGCAATTGGTGGGATCTCACCTAATGGTCACAATGTGAGGGTGTTCAGCACGCCCCCTGGTGGGTGGGATCTCACCTAATGGTCACAGTGTGAGGGTGTTCAGCACGCCCCCTGGTGGGTGGGATCTCACCTAATGGTCACAGTGTGAGGGTGTTCAGCATGCCCCTGGGTGAAGGGCTCAACTACGACTTGAACTTTACCTTATAATTGAAAACAATGTAACATGAAAATGTGTAACCCCACATTAGTTTGAAATAAAAAAGAAACAATGACAGACTCCCATCCTCTGCTGCTAGACAACAGAATTGTCCAAATATCAGGCCTAGGACTTAATTACAACAATGGAGAAACTGCAGAGTAAGTTGAATTCTCTGGCCCTTCAAGTATGCTGACTAAGTTCATGTCCATTTTAGGAAAAGAGAAGAGTCCTGTGGCTTGCATCTGGGTACATGCACAGAAATCATTAATCCCAGAAGGTCGTTGAGCCGCACGGAGCTGCAGGATTGGACCATTCCTTTCTGTTTAAGGACAGTGAGGGGCTGTCTTTCCTGATGACAATGCAAACACTCAGCCTTGAGAGACGTATCAGTCAGGGTTCTACCAGAGAACTAAGATCAGTAGGAAATATATATTAAGAGACTTATTGCAAGGAATTAGTTTATGCTATCATAGGGGCTGGTGAGGCAAGTCTGACATCTATAGGGGAGGCAATTGGGCGGGAGACGCCAATCTGGAAATCTCAGGCAATACTGAAGCTGCAATCCACAGGTAGAATTTCTTCTTCTTTTGGAAAACCTCAGCTCAGGCCTCATAAAAAGGCCTTTTATGGCCTTTCAGTGCATTGAGTCATGCCTCCCCAGATGATGTAAGGTCATCTTCCTTAATTAAATTTGACTTTCATCACAAGTACAAAATACCTCAACCACACCACATTAATTAGTCATTGCTTGAATAACCGAGGAGGCCAGCCTAGCTAAGTCAGCACGGAGAACTGATTGCCACCCAAGGCAACATGTGTGCGCATCTGGTTTTATGCCCATCTCCCCTCCTGGCCTCCGTTAAATAACTAGGGCCAAGTCACAACATCCAGCAGGGAAAAGATGAGAAGGATTATATATGTTCCTGCGGAACTCCAGGACCCAATCACCGTGAACTGGCAAGAGGCAGGGGAGTGGAAGTAGGAACCTGAGGGTGCTGGATCAAAGTGGGGGTGAGAGAACAGGATACAAAGTTGGATAAGGAAGAGTTTGTCACTAGTGGATCAAGCCTTACGATATAAAATTCAACACCATGGCAAACACTCTGCGAGATAATGCCGAAACTGTAATGTCATAACGTTGGCCGTGCATCAGTGGTAGAAAGGACCAGAGGCACAGAGAAGGGGCAATGCTGGAGTGAATGTGCTCTTGAATCCAGAAAACCTGTTAACCGACAACAATTCATGGGAGAGTGTAATGGACATTTGATTTACTAACGCAATAAAGAATATCTTGGTGAGGGAGGTACTGGCATGATTGACAGCTCAGTGGTGGCTGTCTTAAGGAACCCAGGCTGAAGTTAGAAAATGCTTTTGCCACAGGTGGCACCTGTGGCCCAGGAAGTAGGGTGCCGGTCCCATATACCAAAGGTGGCGGGTTCAAACCAGGCCTCTGCTGAACTGCAAAACAGAAAAATACCCGGGCATCGTGGTGGGCACCTGTAATCCCAGCTACTTGGGAGGCTGAGGCAAGAGAATTGCCTAAACCCAGGAGTTGGAGGCTGCTGTGAGCTGTGTGATGCCACCACGGCACTCTACCGAGGGCGATAAAGTGAGACTCTGTCTTTGCAAAGAAAGAAAAAAAGAAAGAAAGAAAATGCTTTTGCAGAAAATGAAGATGATAGGCATCCAAAATAATGGAAGTGAGGTATCAGAAATAGACCAAATGCTGGAGTGAGTGACAAAGCCAGAAAGTCATCTAGGAGTCCTGACCTACAGACAGTTATGCAGATATTTAACAGACTGTGGTGCTCTAGAGGAAATACAGACAGAAAGTGAGCAAAAATGTTGCTTCATTTATACAACCCCTGCTGACTGATTTGCTAGCTGCTGGGGCCTCGCAGCTGTATTTCACTCCTAAAAGTGCCCTGCCTCCTTGCTCAAGATGTCTTTCCTTCTACTCCAATTACTCCTGAAAGTACCTTGCCTCCTTGCTCAAGATGTCTTTCCCTTTACATCAATGACTGGACAATACAGCAGACAAAGGACCTGTCCCCTCACATCATTTCTGAGCAGCTCTGATGGGCCATCTCAGTTCCTGAGCTCCCACTCACAGTTATGCCCATCTCTCCTTCACAGTCCTGCTTCCCCATTTCTCCACAGTCCCTTCCGAAGGCACTTTCCAGTAACCTTCCTTTCAATCAAATCTCTGTCTAAAAAGTCTGTCCAGGGAAAGATGGGAGGTTATTCCTAGTAGCCATCACTGTGCACATAATGTGTGCTGATGCCAGAGGGGGGTGCACTGAGGTGTGAACAGGAAAGGAAGAAATGAAGTAAAATTTGGCTAAATAAAAAGAATTAGAGCAATAATAGTTCTAGTTCCTCAATCTCATTTGTGAAATGGACGTGTATAATAAGACTCTTAAAGATATTTTAGACTGTGGAGTCTATAAACAGATTCTCCCCTCACTCCACCATACTCTTATCCTTCTTCAGAAAAGAAAAAGTATCAACCTTGTAATGTCATGGAGCTGGTTTGTACTGGCTTTTAGTTTTTGTTTTATTTTTTATTTTTTGGCTGGGGCTGGGTTTGAACCCACCACCTCCGACATATGGAGCCGGTGCCCTACTCCTTTGAGCCAGAGGTGCCGCCCCTGTACTGACTTTCGAAGCCCACAGGCACATCTCTTTCCATACATGGTTCATTGATATCATATTGGTGACTTGCAATCGGCCTTGGTAAAAGTATTTACATCATAGAAATCAGTAAAAGCTACAAATTAGGATTTTTTATATAGAAAGCTAATTGCTAAACATTTTAAACATCTACCAGAACATTAAAAGGAGAAATGTCTTCAACTATATTGAGAAAAAATAAAGAAGAATGCAGACTCACAGATGAGCTGGGTCAATGGGAGGAAATCAAAGTGATTTCTGTTCTTTTTTTTTCTTTTTCTTTTTCTTTTTAGAGATACAGTCTTCACTTTATCACCCTCGGTAGAGTGCTGTGGAATCACAGCTCACAGCAACCTCCAAGTCCTGGGCTTAGGCAATTCTCTTGCCTCAGCCTCCAGAGTAGCTGGGATTACAGGCAGATTTCTGTTTTTTTCTGTGGGGAAGGTGACAAGATCATATACTAAGAATTGCAACACGTGGAATATCAAATGATTGTGGGGGAGATTATTATTTAGTCAGCACAATCCCTGCATTAAGGATGCATTAAATTATAGCTATTATTATCAAATATGCCTTTGACCATTTGTAATCTGACCTTATTTACTAAACAGCATACAATTCTGATCATGGGATGTTAATTTAATGATTCTCAAAAAATCTTTTACAGGTCTACATGTGAATAACTCCTTCTATTATTATTGAATACAGTTTCCTTATCTAAATGGATCCTATTTGATTAATTATTGGATTTAAGGTTTTCGGGCTTCAAATCACAAAACAAAGTTATACGCCACTTTCCTTTGGAATTTTATCAAGGCTGTTTTTTGGTCAGGTGCCCTGCAAGTTACTCTTGCTCATGTTTCATCTCAAGGCCTCTGAGAAATTTCTGTGTGTCATTTCTGTTCCCCCAAATCTCTTCTTTAAAAATAGTTAACAGTAAAATTGTTAAAATAAAAGAGAGACATGCATGTTACAGTGCGGTGAAAAGGGGAACAAAAAAGGAGACAAGAGGAAAAGCTTTAGCTCTCTGAGAAGCCTATTTGGGGGGGAAGATGAGCATGCCCCTGGGCAGAGTTAAGACAAAATGAAGCCTCGGATGAACCTCTGGGATCTGCAGAACATTGGAAAGAGCAAAGAGAAGCCACAGCTGAGGGAGACACGATCCAGGCCCTCAGGGGGCTGCAGCCAAAGAATGGAGCCTCCTGAGAGCTGGGAGGGGCCTCATCTGCATGCACACCTGTTCCAGGGGACCAGTTTTAACATCCACTGGCATGTGGGAGTCTCTTTTTAGATTCAGTGGGCTCTGAAATAATCCTATGACATATATGGCTCATCACACAGAGTTAAAAAGTGAGAAGTTGCTAGTCCATTGTGCCTTTTATAACCACTTTTAAAAAGAACTCAGTGTCTAAAAGTTCCAATACACGTATTTGGATGAAAAACTTCTTTACTAAGTATTCTGATTCTAGCAATTTTAAAGAGAGAGCAACAATTCTTGGGAAAGGAAAATCTTTATGTATTTCTTAAACCTGTGGCACTTTATCAATGAATTCTATAATTTTATAAGCTAAGAAAATATTATTTTACCACAAAATGACAGCATTAATTTTATAATTACAATTCAGAGTAGAATTTAGCACTCAGAAGAAAGTCTTTGTCATCCTAAGACTGAATTATCTCTAATGTCCCCTGCAGCTGACATGCTTGAGAGTTTAAAATTCTTTCATCAGAGAAGATAATTCTTTCAAGAAAAGGAAAGAGCATACTTTAATGATTATAGTTGCTAGTTTTTAAGGTTTGTTAAGTAATTAGTCTGATTCACAAATAGGACACATTCTGAAAAGTCAGCTTCCCCTCCCACGGTATTACTACTGCATATGACACAGCTCACAATACAAATTTTATGAACATTTTCTGGTGTTATGGTACAGCAAAGCCAGGCCCTAGCTTTGGTGGAAAGAAATGTCAAGTTACGTGAGTGAAATCAAGAGATGTGAGGCAACTAAAAGAAAATAATCTGAAGAGACACGTGTACAAATTTATCCAGACAGAAGGTGAAGAGTGCTTATGCACATCTCATCCTACAACACCTTATATTCAGCTTTTATATGGGGCCTCTTCGGGGTACTAGCATTCACTCATGGGATCAGGGATTACAAGGCCCCTTCTTTGCGACAATCACAGTGCACTTCTGTGTGCCTAACGCAGGGCTCTGCAGCTGTGGCACACAAACGTTCAGATAAAGAGATAACTACGCACACAATGCAGTGAACAAACAGTGTTCCATTGCAGTGCAATTCAGCTCAGATCCAAGATAGCATCGTGAAGTCAAAGAACCAGCCCTGATGTGTTCTCTAATCTCACCTGGAAATGACTGTAAACACAGTCTCGCCCTCCTCGGTCAGCTCCAATACATGGCTTCTAAGTCTCCATTCACAATAACAGCAGACAGTGCATTAAAATTGACCTGAGGCACCAAGGCAGTCCAGAAAAGTAAATCACCCAAGGGCAAACAGAATGCCAGTCAGGGGTTCATGGTCAGAGCTTGAGGCACTGAAATGCTCATGGGCTTTTTGTGAGATCAGTTGATTTGTTGCACTGACTTCCTCCCCTTTTATTCCCCTTCTCCTTATGTTCTCTTCTCCCTCCTATCACAAGAACTCATGTGATCTTGTTAAGGGATAGGTTGGATAACCTTGCATGTGTTAGGCTTTGTACAAGAGTGTCCCGGCTAATTGCCTATATGATCCTCCGTGGCAAGTCCTTAAGATATAAGCTCAGTCTGCACCATGTACCTGCTGTGTCACCCAACAACTAATGTTTGTCCTCATGGGATTTAACATCTACCATTTTTTTAGCTGACTTTAGTTGGTAGATTGGTTCACCCAATATACTTACAGCTTGTTGAAATTCTGTAAGTTCAATAAAGCAACCTTCTGGCCAGGCAAGGTGGCTCATACCTGCAATCCTAGCACTCTGGGAGGCCAAGGCAGGTGGACGGCTTGAGCTCAGGAGTTTGACGCCAGTCTGAGCAAAAGTGAGACCCTTTTTCTACTAAAAATAGAAAAACTAGCCAGGTGTTGAGGCGCATGCTGATAGTCCCAGCTACCCAGGAGGCCGGGGCAAGAGGATTGCATGAGACAAGAATTTAAGGTAGCTATGAGCTATGATGATGCCACGGCACTCAGAATGACAAAATGAGACTGTATCTTAGAGAAAAAGAACCCAAAAAACTGCTCCAACACCACCCCTCACTGCACCTCCAAATCTCTCTCCTGAAGCCTTACCCATCTTTTCTACCTTATGCCCATTACGTCCATCATAGCCTTCTACAGCTTCATTTATTCCTACAGCTTCCCCTCTCATCCAGACCAACAGTCAGGATGAGACTAACTCTAAACATCCCTCCCTACATTTGTTGAGAAGTGAAGGTGAGTGAGCAAGCCTTCCAGATCGTTCCATGCCATGCTGACATCCTCCCACCAGGGAAGTCTGCCCTCATGGTACTGGGTGGACTTCCCTGATGGGAGGAGGTCAGCATGGCATGAAACGATCACTTCCATCACTTACTAGCTGGAGACAACAGATTTTGTCTGGTTTTATGTCCTGACTTGGATTCTTTAACCATGTGACCTAGGCAAAGTTGTCAACCATCTTGTCTATATTTCCTCTTCTATAAAAGAGAAATATTTTCACTTTCCTTAGAAAGCTATTTTAAGCATTAAATTAGATAAATCCAAGTACTAGGAAAAGTGCCTGATTCATACTAAGTAGTTGATAACTGTTCTCTTTTATTAGTATAAATAACAATTAATTAAACACTTACTATCTTTCAGATACTGTGCCCAGAATAACCCTACAAGGCAAGATATTATTGCAAGAATTTACTCATTAGGAAAATAAAACTGTGAATGGTAGAAAATTTGCCAGACTGAGAGATAGGCTAAGACTTTAAAGGCCTTTAGCCTCAGAAGTGGCGCTTTTTCTGTTTGTTTTTAATTTCAACACATTTCCCTTGGTTATTATAGTAAAAAATAAGGAGAGAAATGACATTTATAGAATATTTAGGCCCTAAGCTAGTCCCATTTTTTCCAATTAATTGGGTACTTATGTATGTAACCCAGATATCAGCTCAAGTTTCTTTATCCTTCACAAGATAAATAACATTTTCCAAAGTTTTTTATCCTACATCTTGAAGAAAGGACAGTGTGGTTTCAAGAGCATATTTTCTCTTGGGCAGCTCTGGCTTGGATGTGGTGCCTTCAACTTCCAGCTCTGACTAACAAGTTCAATCTCATGCTTGCCTCTCCTCCCTCACCAATGTTTTATGTGCCACCCCCACACACAGTACTCTGATTTGGAGAGAAAGAGGGTGTTTAAATCACAGAAACAAAAACAGCTGAACAGTGAATGTTCCAAGTCCTTGGTGTCACAGCACCTTTGGGTTCCCTGCCTCTGGGAATTACTCACTTTCTGGTTTTGCCCAAGCTCCATCACGCTGCCCTGTGACTTCCTTTCTCCCTCTCCAAACTCTAAATCTCCTTTTCTCTGAAAGAGTCTTAAAATTCTCTTTCTTTATCCTCAGCTAGTTTAGAGCCACAGATGTTTTGTCTCACTGATAAAATGTTGACATCTACTGCCACTTCAAAAGGGGACAGGTTGTGACATTTGACAGTCCCATTCAGATCCCCTGTACCCATGTTTTTCCACCAAGATGTGGGCATTTAAGTGCACTGCTATTCACATTTTTACCTGTGCATTTTGCATATTCCTGCTTTCAGTCTGAAACACTGAGAAAAAGAGCTTTGTCATGTTTCCCTCTCTTTTTCCAATAGTGTACAGAGTAAATTTTTGCATGTTATATTGGGTCATTAATACATTACACTAGCAAAGAGCTATTAGCTCATCTACTAGATAATACCAAAATAAGTTGTGAAATAGTAGGGAAAAAATATCCCTTGTATTATTCAGGATTTTTCAGAGAAAGAGAACCAAAAGAACTGGGGATAAATCCTGATTTTATATAATATGTATGTATATAGAGAGAGTACATATACATATATACATAATATATATTATATTTGACATAAAAGTGGAGAGAGAGAGAGGAGATTGATTTATTATAAAGTATTGGCTCACATAATTAGGGATGCTGAGAATATACCATAATCTGTTGTATGCAGGATGAAGACTCAGGACAATCAATGGTGTAGTTCAAGTCCCCAGAGCCAGAGAGTCGAGTGTGTAGATTGAGAACCAGGAGCTGCAAGGGGAAAATGAATATCCCTGCTCAAGCATTCAGCAGAGGTGAGTCCACCTTCCTCTACTTCTCGTTCTATTCTGGTCCTCAGTGGATCAGATGATTCTATCCACATTGGGAGGACCATCTGCTTTACCCAATTACTAATTTAAATGCTAATCTCTTTGAGAAACAGCCCCACAGATGCACTTAGACATGATGTTTATTCGGATAGCTGGACATCCCATGGCCCAGTCAACTTGAGGCATGAAATTACCTATCGCATTCCTCTCACTGCAACTCTTTTCAAAGAAAAGAAACTGCACAAAAACTGGATGTCACCAGAGGTGCGCTATCAAGCACAAAGAAGGAGAAAAGTTACATGAGAAAGAGAAACTAATGTAAATAGAACAGAAGATGAGGTAAAAGGAGGAGTGGAGAGAGACAAGAAATGAGATGAATGTGGCTGCTCAAACCTGTTGCTTTCATTACACTCCTCTTCCCTTTTAGCAAAATTCCGTGTACAGAGACGCAGACCAGAGGAAACTGGGGGTACATCCTGATCATTCTAAACAAATTACTGTAATCCGAGTCCTTGCTAATTAACTGTTTAGGCAGCTACATTTGATGCCATTCTGGCCACTAAAATGTGAGAATTGTCCTGGGGATGAATCTTACAAAGGTTTCATCACAGCTTAAAAGAAGTAAAACTCAAAGAAAGGTTTAGTTTCTCTGCTCATGTTGTTATCTTTAGAAAAAAATGACTAAACTGAGGTAGTCATCTACCTCAGTACACATTTTACCATTAAAGTACACAGTTTGAGGACAGTGGAGTGAAAGACAAAAAGGAAAAATCCTTCAAAACCTTCCTTCAAAAAAGGTTCTTGAATCTATCACTAAACTACCAAAATAATAAGCCTTGGAACTGCTATATCTCATAACTTTTTATTACTTGAGATAAACATCATTATTTAAAAATTTAAGGTAGTTGTGCTGAGGTTTCCATTAATTACCATTGTGAATATGTTTACTGAAACATAAAATTATGAAGCAAGGTAAAGTTATACTCCTAATTGTGCTTTAATGCAGTTAAGCTGTCTGAACTATTTAAAATTAATCAGTTGGGAAAGGCAAGAACACCATTTTAAAAATACACCCAACTAAAAGTAGACCTGCAATTCCTCTACTAGGTATATATCCATAAGACCAGAAATCATTTTACAACAACAATATTTGCACCAGAATGTTTGGTGCAGCCCAATTCATAATTGCCAAGTCATAGAAGCCCAAGTGCCCATCGACCCTTGGATTAATAAACTATGGTACATGTACACCATGGAATATCATGCAGCCTTAAAAAAGATGGAGACTTTACCTCTTTTTTGTGTACATGGATGGAGCTGGAACATATTCTTATTGAAGTATAATCAGTAAGGGTGGGGATGGCAATAAAGGAAATGACTGCAGGGCTATTGGAGAAATAAAATTCACAGGACGCTGACAACTGATTAAACATAAGAGAGCAAAAAAGAGGGAGAAGACAAGGATAACAGCATTTCGGAGAATGGAGCACTCAAATAAGGAAGTCGAAAGGAAAGGGTATTCCCAGGATCAAAAGGAAAGTTTTTCTAGACACAGGGTAGAAATCTGGCGTGACATTTGAGTGGAGAGATTCAGGCAGTTGAAAATATTAAAACGGAGCTCACAAGAAAGACCAGGACAGTGTTGGTGTTCACACAGGGGGGAGCTGAAGACAGGGGTGTGTGTGTGGTAAACATCCAAAGAAAGAGTGGAAAGGGCACCAGAAGTGAAGACGTGCAGAATTTGGGGAACCATTTATATTTAGAAGAAAGAACAAGCGGAAATATCAGTTAAAGACGAAGAACAGTAGGAAAACTAGGATATTGAAATGTAATAGAAGATGAGCAAAGAGAGATATTTACAAAGGAGTGGAAGAAAAAGAGCAGCAAATGCTCTGAGAAATAAGAGACCAACACAGTGAAAATGGAATGGATTGCAGGTGTGGGGGACAAACGGCGTCATGAGCATGAATAGTTTCTCTGAATTGATAACAGACGAACAGTGAATTCCCAGAAGTCAAGGAGCAAGGGATGGAGAAAAACACTTCAATTTTGAGATTTTTTCAAATTTTAAAAGGAAAAAAATTATAAAAGTAGCTAAGTTGATTTAGGCATAACCAAGACCTGAGTATTTCAGAGGACAAAAGAAAAGTACCCAGTGAAGAGGAAAAGATGAGAGATAATTCCAGCACACTCTGTTCAACGGAGCCTGAGGTGATAATGCTATTTGTCACAGAAACAAATTACTTAAGATTTATTAAAAATTTTATTAAAAATTTTAAAATATAATGGATCAAAAATTATATGGACATATATGTTTATATCATAGCACACACAAATACACATATAAACACAACTGGTTACACAACAGTGGTAAACACAGATCTTTCCGCGCTCTGAGAGCTACTGTATACTCCTCGCCCATGACTTCTAATGTGTAAATAGTCTCAGCTGCTGCACCGTTCTGAGTTGAGGTTTATGTTCACAAACCCTTCCTCTATGACATTTATTTTATATTCCAGAGGACATCAAGTGGCGGGCCCAAAGTTTTGACTAATAATGGCAACAAAAATGCATGCTAGGGCTAGTGGTTCCAAGAAACAAAAGCAAGCTAGAGGTAAACATAAAAGTTTTGCAGGAATTCCAGATGCTTTCGAGGAAATGGTCGAGTTAGCAGAGAGTAATGATCAACACTCAAGTCAGCGTTGAGGGCCGTCCACGGACAGTTAAGAAAGTATTCATACACCTCACTGCAGGCAGAAAGGACTGACAATCAATTGTGTGAACTACAGCTGGGAAAAACTGTGGCTAAGGGCCACAATAGGAAGGTTTTCTACCAACAGACAATTCTGTGGACAACTTTGAAAGGACTTTATAAGCAGTGATTCAATTGTACCCCCAAGACAAAGAATGCACATCCCTGGCTAAAAGGTTGTTTTATCAGCTAGAAAGAACCCAGATGAAGATGGGGGTATAAGCACAAGAATTATCATTAGAATAGACCAATTTGTCCTCCTAATTTCTCACACCAGTAAAATAGATAACAATATAGAGAAGTCTGGCCACCATTCTTTTTTTTTTTTTTTTTTAATTTAATTTAATTTTTTTTTTTTTATTCTATGTCATCTGGATGACGAATAGGCAAAGAAGAGAGGGACAGTGCTGGGGTGATTGACCCCAGCTGCTAAGGGAAACTGAGCTGCTATTTCACACTGGAGATTAGGAAGGATGTGTCTGGAGCAGCGGAGTCCCTTTGGGGCATCTCTTTATGTTCC